>CAODLS014747838.1:0-27589 GCA_948243855.1 Flueggea neowawraea | reverse complement strand
CCCTCCAGCCATAATGCTTCTGTTTGAACCAAAAGGCCGCCCAGAGGATGAAGGCAATGACTTCTATATCCAAAGTAAGAAGAACATATGTGTAGGCTGTGGTGAAGGGAGTCATTACTTGCGCTACCGAATAATTCCGTCATGCTACAGGATGCATTTCCCTGAGCATTTGAAAAGCCACCGCTCTCATGATATTGTCCTACTTTGTGTGGATTGTCATGAAGTTTCACATGCTGCTGCTGAGAAATACAAGAAAAAGATTGCTGCAGAATTTGGGATTCCACTCTTTGTTCGTAAGGTTTTTGATTCTAGTGAAGTCCCATCGTCGAGTGGTCCATCTCAATCAGAAATGAATGTTGAGGAGGCTGGAGTATCTCCATTGCAATTGCGCACTGCTGCGATGGCTCTTTTGCGGCATGGAGCAAGAATGCCTCTGAATCGCCAGGAAGAGCTAATACAGGTGATAGACATGTCTTTTAATCCTTGGTACCTCCCAATACCACAATTTGTTTTTTTTTTAATAAATATTGCCAGCTTCTTCTTCTTCTTCTTCTTCTTCTTCTTCTTCTTCTTCTTTAAATTGTGGTTCTTTTGTTATACTACAAGTACTTTCTTGCTCGTATACATTGGTGTTTCACACATTTCAGATCAAAGCTTATGGTCTTAAATAATTGTGAATTACCACACGAAAATCATCCTGAATATTAGGAACCTTTTGTTTTTGGCAGATTGTCAAGCAGTATTATGGAGGTAGGGATATATCCGAGCAAGATTTGGAAAATGCCTTACTAGTTGGCATGAGTCCTTATAAGAGAAGACGACTTCATAAGAAGAGAGAACAAGCATTAAGAAAGTCTTATGGAAGCTTTCTTTCAGACAAAGAGCAGATGAATGGTCATGATAGCACTGTCAAAGCAACCACTGAGCACACACTGGATTTTGATACACGACATGGTTCAGAAGCAACTAAGGCGGAACAAACTGGGAAAATAGAGCAAAACTGTTTCTTAAGAGCGGAAAATGGCATAACTGAACCATGTTCAGATCTGTCTGCGGATGATGGGGTAGCCACTGCTAGCGCTTTGGAGAATGTAAATGCTGAGGACAATGAAATTTCTGGTGTAGAAGATACTCCGGCTGAAGACGGTCAAGATAATGAAAAATGTCCCCCAAAGGGAGCATCTAACTTGCATCCCTCTAGTCAAGACAAAAGTGCTCCGCCTAGAAGAAACTCAAAATTTTCTCTCTTAGGTCATGGACCGCATGGCAAGCAAGTTGTGGATTACATACTGTCAGAGCACGGAGAGGAAGGGATCCGTGAATTTTGTCATAGATGGAGACAGGCTTTTGTTGAAGCTCTAAATCCTCGTTTCTTACCAGCTGGGTGGTATATAAAACACAGGTATGTTACCTCTTATTTTATTTTATCTTTTTTTGCTCTGACTACTTGGGGTCTTGATTAAAATGGTTCCATCTGTACGGTTGGCTCAAGCTAGCAAGAGCTCAATCTTTTCGTAAATTGTTCTTGCAGGCTACAAGCTTGGTTTTAAGTTTGGCTAACATTTTTCTGAATCAACTTCATATTGTTTTCTTACCTTGTTGATTTCTCTGATTTACCATGTGAAAATTACCAGAAAATAAATTAGCAACTGAATTTTTGCTTCTCTTAAGGATTTGACTGGTGAGCACTGTTTTTGCCAGTGGCAGAAGGGAATTCGGCGAATTCAGCGTCTACAACCCTGCCAAGAAAACATCTACGGCCAACCTCTCATGAGAACTTGTCACGCAAGCTATCATATATTTTCCATTTCTTCAGTTTCTCTATGTTAATCCGCCATTTCAAAGAGATGTAGATTCAATTCAAAGGGATGCTGCAATAGTGACAGAGGAAAAGGCCTTGGTTCTTTTTTTTTTTTTTAATTGAGCAACAGATGTTTTGCTGATTCATGGTTTCATTTGAGTTTTTTCATCCTGCCATCAATTGTATCCTACTTAACCTTCGGTAAACCTGCATTTTCTCGTCTTGTGTTTTTCCTCCCTGCATATGTACTGCTAAGCACAATGGATGAATGGATTGAAATAAATACTTGTTCAGTGACGATTGTGTTGCAGTTCCATACCTGTGTAATTTCAATCAGCTATATTTTAAATTGCTAGGTGACAGGTTTTAAACCTTTTTAAGAAGTTAAAACGAGAAAAGAAGATGGTGCACATATATTTCTTTTGAAGTTTTGGTATGTGACAAATAGAACAGAGTTCGAGCTCCTCGTACCGGGAGATTTAATGAAAAAATGATATCTTTTTAGGTATTAATATGCTAAAGACTATTGAACATTAAAAATGACAAAAAATAAACAAAGGCCTGTACTGTATATTCATCTTCGGTAGTTCCTCACCTTGTTACATGCGGCTCAAAAAGACATCCAGGTCATATCAAAATCTTGACATTGCCCAAAAGAAACCTGACCTGGAGTTTTCCAGGCTGCGAAATAATTGCTCCCATTTCATCTATATTTGAGAGTAGCTTGGGCAAAGTCAACAAATCTCAACCTCAGTAACACTGCAACACCATAAGTGTACATGTAAGTTGCAACAAGAAAATTGAAAGGTAAAGTTCTCTCACATGACACTATTTTAGGTATAACTCTTTTTTCTTCTTTCTTTCTCCCATTCTCCAAATTGCGGATTAATGGCATAAGTCACAAAAACTTCTATCCAACTATTCCCCTAGCTTCACAACGCAGCCTCTTTCTTGCTAAGCTCTTGACAGAAATGAGCCTCTTCCTTCCTGGCCTCTCCTCTCCTAGACTACTTCGACCCAACTTAAATTCCCATCCCCCAGCCCACACTGGTGGTTATCATTCCCATCACTTACAAATATTTCAGAGAGCTAATTATGCCAAGTGATCAAATTAACATTCAGTTTCTGACAAATTGAAGACAATATTTCGTAATTGCTGAAAGACCAACATTTTTAATGTTCAGTTATCCATATACTATATTTTTAATCTTTAGTTTTTTTTTTTGAAATTATTTTTAATCTTGAGTTAAAAAATGTCACATTTGTTTAAATAAAAATTAATTTATCATCTCATTTGATCATTTTTTCTCTCTCTCCTCCTCTCCTCTACCAATTTCATCCCTATTGAAAAACCCTAGCACTCGAACCTAGCACCCGCCATGCCTCACTGCTGCTTTGTCCCACAGCTTCGTCGTCGGTTCTCCGTTTCTCTCTCTCTCTCCTCTCTCAGATATGACCCCTCTGTCAGTCTCTCTCCTCTATTGGTCTGATGTCTCTTCGAAGCCAACTCTTTCGGCAGTCTCTATTTTCGTCGGTCTCTGTCGCCGTCATTGTCTCTCTCCTCGACGATCTCTCTGCTTGTTGGATACATTCTGAAAGATCATATTTTATTCTTCCTTAGAATTTATGTTTTTCACGAAAAAATCAATTTCTCTCGAAAATATCGTGAAATTCTCGGTCAAATTTTCAATCAACTAAAAATCTGGTATTTTTGCAAGATGTTTCAAGCGTATTTCTATTTGTCAATATGTGTTTGGTGCATGACAAAAGTCAAATTCTAAACTTTAATTTAGTATACATATTAAATTTTTCCTATTTTAGATAAACATTTGTTCAACCCAATCCCTTGTTAATTGGAACTGAGCTCGCCTTTTCTTCTGGGCTCTATCCTTTTTTAAGGCCTAATAATGCCACATAAGAGGATTGTCTACATAAATCTCTTGTGGTGCTATCATGTCCAAATGTGGAAAAGAAGAAGCTTTTTAAATCACATTCCCCAAAATTTGTTCTATTCTAGCCAACTTTGACAGAGTAGTTTTGTTAGTGAAAGGACTTGTTGCAAGTAAGGCTTCAATTTGGCACCTTTGCAATCCTTCATCAATTCTATAATCTTTTCTCAGATTTGCTGGAACACTACTCGAGGCATCATATCGATTACCCGTCAGGCAAGGCTTTGTTTTTGTTTGCTCTCTTCTGCCTCCCACAATCAATTTGTCGTCTGAGTTCTCCTACCGAAGCCAAAGACCATGACGTGAAGTTTTGATAAGGCCACCGTTCTGCATCCTATCCTCATATTTTTTCTCACACTTTTGTTCCACATGGCCAATCGAACCACAATAGTAGCAAAAATCAGGCAGTTTCTCATTAGATATTCTATATCTGTCAACATTGCCATCTTCCTTTTATCCCACAAGCCAGAGAGAGAAGCTTTGTTAGGTCAACATTGATTTAATCTGCATTGCGTCACAACATATTCCTGCTAGCAACCTTTCATCTATCTCTAGTGCACCACCCAACAACCTTCCAAATTGATGAGCATTGTTAGCATTCATATGCGCAGGGGGCAGATTATGGACATGGATCCAGCAAGGATTTTTATCAAAGCTGACCTGATTGATTATTTGGTTAATAGGCTTGCAATACCCTGCTTATTTTGGTTAGGTATCTGTAGCTTTCCGTTCATCTCCGATCCTATCCTTGGTGCTTAGAGATGTTGCTGGGATGTTGGTGGTGTTAGATTAAAGTCTTGTTGTTGAGCGAGCTTGGGGTTACTGGAGTAAGATGAGAGTTACTCGAGTAAATGGGTTGATTGGAACCTCTGGTCGTGAGTTACTCGAGTGGAACTTTGTGCTACTTGAGTAATCGAGGGTTGGGTTACGCGAGTGATGGCTAGTCTCACTCGAGTGGGTTCATACTTCATTTATGTCCAAAAGCCGAGACTTACTCGAGTGAGCAGGGCTGGAATTCCGTTTAAAGCAAAACTTACTCAAGTAAGACATTGAGTTACTTGAGTAAGTACTGAGACAACTCAGATACTTGGAAAAACGGTGAGTTTTGCTGTCTTGGCCTATTTAATACCCCCAACCGACTTTCCTTCTTCATTTACTCCTCCAAACCACCACATTCATTCTGAGATTCATCTCTCCCTATTCCATTGCTTCTCATTGTCTCCAATCGATTCCCTAAGGTAAGAACACTCTTCTCTCCATTCTTATGCTTCCATTTTATTGTTGAATGAATGGATTTGTTGGACATTTGGGGAGTGATGAGATGAACTAGGGTTTCAAATTTGAGGTTGATTCGGGATGTTTCTGGTGAAAAGAGTGTTAGGGGTTGTAAAATCGAAATTTTGAGAGTCTAGAAACATCTAGGTTTAGCTTAAAATCATAAGAATCGAAGTGATTCATAAATGGGTTTGAATCATTTCGGGTTGGGTTGATTTTGAGTGATTCTGAGCTGTTTTGTTGGATTGGAGTATAGATTAATGTTATGGAGCTTGTTTATAGATAATGTGGGTGTTTGAGAGTGATTTTGATCGGTTGAATTAGGATTTGGTTGATTTGGAGAATTTCTGGGTTGTATCTTACTCGAGTGAGCCATGTTGTTACTCGAGTAAGACATGGTGGACTTCACTCGAGTAAGACCATGACTTACTCGAGTGAGCCAGGCTGTTACTCGAGTGAGCCTTGGGTTTACTCGAGTGAGCCAATGTTTTGAGGGACCAAAGCTGTAATTTGTTTGTTTCGTTATTTTTGAGAGTTCAACGACTTATTTGGGGATTCTGACTACTCAGAGAGCTAGTTAGCAATCCCATTTTGCTTTGAGGACTAGTTTGAAATTTGCTAAGTCTTGGGGACTAGAATATAAGTTTACACTGGTCAGGGACCAAACTATAATTTTACATGGATTTTGGATCTAGAGTAATATATTATCATTCACATATGGATTTTTGGCAAATGGAGAGTCCGCATTTGCAGCATGTATTTGGTATTGCTACAATGCTGCATTTTTATATATGTTTGCTGTACATGTTCAGCTTCTTGTTCCTGCCAGCGAGACTAATCATCGTCGAGTGGGGCTTGACTGATGATTGCGCTTAGATTTCTAGATGAGTGAATAGCAGCTTCAGACACATTGACTGTGTCTTAATACTTTATATGTTTTTGTTGTGTACAACACATATTTGAAATTGGACTAATATGAGGATTGACTAATAATAAACTAGTTATATATTTAATCATGATTACGTTTTGAATTGATATATATATGTATTATATATATCTACTTTGATTTTGATGTTATGCATGATTTTGATTTCATACTATGTATTAGTATGTATCTGATTTTGATATGGGACTCCTCTGTTATGGGGGTAAAACGTGACTTTTGGTATACCAATGCTTTTAGAAAACCCAACTACCAGGGTTTGTTCTGATCCAACACATGATTTGTTATGAAATGGTGACAGAGTCCACATCACTTTGTATTAGTGCTGGATGCACACTTTTGTTTTAGTCCCATGTATCTGAAGTAAGTTTTGACTTGAGAAAATTATGATTTGAATCTGAAAAATGATTTTAAAAACTACGTGCATGTTGGATGCTTTGGTTGTGAACCTTTGCGAAATAAATTTTCGAAAAACTATTATTTATATAGTGTGTGTGTATATATATATATATATCTGCTTGTGGTATTTTCGAACTGGTTTCAAAACAGTCTTTGTGAGACACGTATGAGACAATTTGGAGTGTTATTCCTCACTGAGCCCTGACCCCCTTTGTTTTTCTGTCTACTATGATTCTCTTATAATAGGTGTACAGACTTTTGGTTTCGGCAACCGTTTCGCATCTTGATACCAGTGAGACGTTTTTTGGTTAGTGATGTCCCTTTTGTCTGGACTCTCCTTCTATTTTTGTTAGAGCTCCGTACCGGAATGCTGTTGGGTTACGAATTTTGCCATTTGTATTTTATATTTTATATTCATGATATATTTTTGGATATATTCATTATTTGATTTATGATATTTATTTTACTACTTATATTTTAAATGATAAATGTTTTTGTTCAATGTTTTAAATAATAATTAAACGCTTTGGGTAGTATGTTTTGATCTTTGAGACTTGTGCGAGACGGGTCGACCTCTCATAAACGGTTCACTTTATACGCCGATTTTGACCCGATTTTGGATTGTGACAAGGCCATTCTCGCATCACCAACCAACTAGAGTTAATCAACCATGACCCATTGTGCAGGACTCTATGCCTCTCATAAGGCGGTTGAAATTTGAATCTAAATGTATTCGTTCATACCCTTAACTCCTCAAGCCGTTGTGGAAGCCTGCCAACCTTCTCCATTACTTGTTTAACTATCTGAGGCTAATAAATTCTAGCTGCTATAACTTTACCCATGAGAGTCTTGTTTTGCACGGCTTCCCATGTCCCACCCTCTGAAGAAAGTTGAGCAACTGGCTCCGAGCAAGACAAATCCACTGTTCGGTTGAGCAAATCTAGCATTTGGGTGGGATCCATTTTTTGGGACCAAAGTAGTAACTCAAGTGCGACTCTCCAGGTAATGCGAAGATGAAAACAAGCCACAAACTTGTCCTTTCCACAGAAGACTCCTTTAAATCCTCGATACCCGACCCACATTAACATCTCCCAACCAACCATCATAAATGCTCTAGATTCTCTACTATGTGGCAGGAATTAGATTGTTAGTTTTGCCCACGGTACATATTCAAAATACAGCTCCATTAAGGAGATTTCTGGGTGAATAAATGTGGCTGGTGAGGATAAGACAAGGAAACTCCATCAGAGAAAGATTAAGATCAGAGAAAGATTTTTAGTGACATAAGAGAAAAAAAAGAAAAAAAAGTTCATTTCTTTTAATGAAAAAAAATGAGAGAAAAAAATGTATTTTGTCTCTTTTTATTTAAACATTATAATTCAATTATAATGAAAATTTTATTTTTACTAAAATTAAAAATAATTTTATTCACACTATATTTTATTATTAATTATAGTAAGAAAGATAAAAATATATTTTCCACTTAATTCTCTCTATTTTTCTCCCATTTGGAGAGAAATAGATCCATGCTTCAGTTTCTAACTATTCTTTCTATTTTAATTTTTTTCTTTTACTTTCTATGCATCGAACAAATTCCTATTTCTCACTCAGCAAAATCTAGCTCTAAACTAAGTGGTGATGTGCCCTCTGGTTCAAGGTTCTCTGCTATTGCTATTGAGGAAGACCAATCACGAAGCCAGCCAGCGGCCACTATTTTCCAAGCTCAAGTTCAGTCACCTTCCTTGGTAGAAAATATTGCAGATAGTATTCATGCCACACATAACCAACCTCAGGGTGCCACCAAGGGACTAAATAGGAACAAGAGTCTACCTGGAACCCAAAAAGCCGCCCAAATTAGGGCCAAAACTTAGCGAAATCCAGGCCAAGCCCCAATGAAGAATATTGAATCGACCACTTTGGCCACCAAGGAACAGATCTCAGGTGCCTCCAAACATGCTCTGGTTCCCACTAACATGACATTTAACCCGTCTCCTACTGAGTCTTCCTCTGGTTGTGCTGAGCAAGTTTCCATCCCACCAATATTTAGTGTGACGCCTGTTATTGCCCAGCCGAGGTTGGTTGAGCCACCTCTTAACCTTCAGCTCTTGTCTCAAGTTATGGGGTTAGTTGCTCAAGGGAGTTGTGTTGCGAACTAGAATGAGTGCCTTAAACCACCTGTTCTAGCTACTATTCCTGAGGGGTTCCCTGATGGGGAAGCTATGGACACGGTTACCACTCTTTCTGAGGATGAGGAGAGAACTCCTACTAGTATGTTGGAGGACTCTGTGTTGGCAAAAAGTGGCATTGAGGATTCCAGTTCCTCTTGAGCTATGTTTTCTTTTCCTCCCTTCTCTTTTTCCAATATTTTTTGTTGGAATGCAAGAGGTTGTGCTAGTGATAAATTTGCTGCGATTTACAGGAATTTGATTAGCTCCCAACATCCTCAAATTTTCATTTTGCTGGAGACTTGGGTTAGTGGTGATAAAACCAATAGTGTTATTAGTAAGTTGGGTTTTCGTTTTCATATCCGTCAAGAAGTGGAAGTATTCTCGGGTGGTATTTGGATTTTTTGGTCGAATCTGGCAATTCAGGTGACCTCAATCTTTCAACATAAGCAACTGGTGCATTGTTTTGTTCAGATGGAGGGGTTCTCGGGCTTTCTCAGTGCTATCTATGGTAGTCTGAATCCTACTGATCTGAAAGATTTATGGAATATTTTGCGAGAAATTGGTTGTCAAATGCAGGATAAAATGGGTCTTACTGGGGGATTTCAATACTTTTCTCCATCCGAATAACAAGAGAGGTGGCCGACCTGGTACGTTGGCTCAGTGTCGTGACTTCTCGAAGTGTGTTCATAATTGCCAGTTGATTGAAATTGAGAGCTCTGGCTTCCTTTATACATGGGAGCGCCGAGGCGTGTTTGAAAAGTTAGATTGGGTTTTGAGTAATCTTGCCTAGAAATTAGCTTATATAGCTCCTTTGTCCAACATTTACCTTTCACTAAGTCGGACCATATGCCGATTTTACTTCATTTTGGTACTGAACGGGCCCAGAGAGGTATGGGGTCCTCTTTCAGGTATCAAATTGCTTGGCTTGCTGATTCCCGGTTCAATGGCTTCTTCTCCTCTAATTGGAATCACAATGTAGATTTCTGCTCTGCACTGAATGGTATTACATATCAACTCAAGGTGTCGAATAAGTCTGTGTTCGGTAACATATTTCTTAAGGAGAAACGGCTGCTTAATAGACTTTTGGGGATTCAAAGGGGTGTTGGAAGTGGAATATAATCCTTTTCATACTAAACTTGATAATCAATTGCGGCATGAGCTTGAGATTATTCTTCTCCAAGAGGAAAGTTTTTAGAAATAGAAGTCGAGAGACAACTGGATTGCTTTGGGTGACCGTAACACTGGTTATTTTCATGCATTTACTGTGATCAATCGAGGGAGGAGTAGGATCTTATCTTTACTTGACCAGGATGCCTCTTTGGTGGTTGACCAATATGATATTAAACTCATAGCTGTGAATTTTTTCCAATCCCTTTATGCCGAGGAAAGAGAGTATATTCCTCTACAGACTGTCTCTAATTTTAATTCAATTACTATGAATCACTGGGATCTCCTTTTCAGGCAGCCCTCTGAGGAGGAGCTTTTCTTGGCCTTAAATTCTATGGGTCCTTACAAAGCACCGGGGCCGGATGGAGTGCAACAAGTTTTTCTTCGTTCTCAATGGTCTACAAGCAAATCTTCTTTCCTTGAATTTGCTAAAACTGTGTTCTCAAGACAGACCTCTGTGGCTGTGATTAATCAGACTCTCATCTCCTTCATTCCTAAGTGTGATGCTCCCGACCAGATTTCTCACTTTCGGCCTATAGGGTTGTGTAATGTTTCTTATCAACTCCTTTCCAAGGTTTTGGTTCAATGCATTAAGGAGTTTCTGTCGGGCTTAATTAGAGTGGAACAGTCTAGTTTTGTCCCGGGCCGACACATTACCGATAATATTATCGTTGTTTAGGAAGCCATTCATTCTATGTGCACCAAGGTGGGTTCTAAGGGATGGATGGTCATCAAAGTTGATTTGGAGAAGGCTTATGATCTTCTTCGATGGTCCTTTATATATGATTCTATGGTCCTGACGAGCCTTCCCTCTAATCTTGTCAGCTTGATTATGGACTTCATCACCACAGCTCGTATGAGGATCCTTTGGAATGGCGAGCAGACTGTGGAGTTCTCTCCGTCTCGTGGTATTAGGCAAAGAGACCCAGAGACCCGTTCTCACCCTACCTCTTTGTCTTATGTATGTAGCGCCTTGCCCATATTATTAAGGACGCCTTACACTCGGATATTTGGAAACCTATCAAGTTAAGTCGTACGGCTCCTTCGTTTTCCCATTTATTTTTTGCGGACGACTTGGTGCTCTTTGGTGAATGTTCTATGTCCCAAATCGAAGTCATTCTTCAGTGTTTAAGCAAGTTTTGTTTGGCCTCAGGGGGGAAAATTAGCATTGAGAAAACCAAGATTTTCTTCTCTAAGAATGTTTCCCAGGATTTGGCATCCCAAGTCACTAACTTCTGCCGGTTTGAACAAGTCTCATCTTTGGGAAAATATTTAGGTGTTCCTATCATTTCAAGGTAAGATCACTAAAAGTAATTACTCCTATCTTTTGGACCGTGTTCAACAGAGGTTAAATGGTTGGATGGCTAATCGACTAAGCTTCGCTGGCAGGATTACTTTAAGTCAATCTGTTCTCTCTTCTATTCCACTGTATGCTATGCAGACTACGGTGCTCCCTGCTAGGCTCTGTGATGACATTGACAAAATTGTGAGACGTTTTCTTTAGGGCTATAATAATAACGAAAGAAAAGTTCACCATGTCAGCTGGGCGAAGGTGTGTCAGTCTAAAGCGTATGGTGGGTTAAGAATCAAGTCGCTGAGGTTGGTCAATCAAGCATTTATGATGAAGCTGGGTTCAAGGCTTATTTCTAACCCAACGGCTTTATGGGCTCGTATTCTTTGTTCCAAATATATACCAGGTGGTGGTCTGGATTTCAACCTTTCCCGCCATTAGCACTTGTCTTCGTTATGAAATGGGATTTTGAAAAACATTGACAATTTGAAGAATAATTGTGTTATGTCTGCTGGCAATGGTAGAGCGTAGAGGCACCTGGTTTTGGTTTGACAATTCGGTTGAATCTATTGCCCCCCTTGTGTCTCTATACACCAATCCCTTAACTTCTCAACAACTTAATTTGTTTGTGGCTAATTGCGTTGAGATGGGTATGTTGTCTAGAGACATCTTGTCGTAACTACTCCCTGAAGAGGCTGTGGATGCTGTCCTCTCAATGCAAGCTCCCATCCCAGATGGCCCTTCTGATATTTTGGTTTGGAAGGGTACGTCTTCGGGTCAATTCTCTATTGCTACTGCTATTCATTTGTTGCAGAATAACAACAATGTACTCATCAACCATGGTCTGGCTACTGATTGGGATGCCATTTGGAAATGGAGGGGCCCTCCTCGTGCTAAGTCTTGTCTTTGGTTAGCTCTTCACGGCAGGTTATTTACCAACTCGCAGCGGGTGGTGCGTCCAATCTCTGAGTCTGCTACTTGTAGCCGCTGCCACACCAGGGGCGAGACGGTCTTGCATGCTTTAAGAGATTGCCACATTGCTAAGAATTTTTGGCGGCCCATCCCCCCAGGTATGTGATTTCTTCTTTTCTTTAAATTTAAGAGATTGGTTAATTTGTAATTTATCCTGCAGAGCTCTTTATGTAAACAATCTGCCTTGGACCTTGTTATTTGGTATTGTGGTATGGAAATTGTGGCATGCTAGAAACTCTGAAGTGGTTGCTGGAGGAATGAGACCAAAATCTGTTGGTACTAATTTTATCCCTTTTGCTTATAATTTCCTTCGGTTTCTCGTATTGTCAACCGATATTTTCATGTGAGCAACCGGACATGCAATACAGCGAAGCCTTTCATCAGTGAGGTATGTATTAATGTTGATGGAGCTGTTTCCTTTAATTCCCGCTGCTCTGCTGTTGGTGTGATTGCCAGGAATAACATGGGTTTCGCCCTCCATTGTTGTAACATTAAACTTGGTGTCCTATCTCCTCTTATAACTGAGTTGGTGGCGATCCGCAGCGGGCTGGAATTGGCTATTGAGAAAGAATGGACTAATATTCTCCTTGAGTCTGACTCTTTAATGGCAGTTAATATTTGTAATTCATCTCTCCCATGGAATGACAGTCACCAAGCGCTTATTTTTCACATATGGCAATTACTTGCTTCAACATGAACCTCGATTCGACATATTCCTAAGGATATGAATCATTGTACAGACTGAATTGTAAAGCATGCCTAGTGCAATCTTTGGTATCCATAATTTTGTTATATTTCCCCAGACAATTTATCTCTTTTATTTTATGATAAAAACTATGTTTGTAACTACGCTATTTTCCGCCACAAGTTAGACTATCAATCGATACCGTCCTCTTTCATTAAAATAAAAATCAAAATTTGTCATTGCCATCCAAACGAACAAGGGCAAGAGTGGTCGGTGAGGTAGCCCTAACGAGCGAGAAAGGCTCTAACGACAGAGAAACTCCATCGAGGGACAGAGAGAAAATCTTCTTCTGCGTTTTCCTACCCTTCACCTTCCCATCTGAAACGACGCCGCTTTTCTTCTCTTCGCCACCGCCGCTTTATATTACCGATCTCAAATTGCTCTTCCTCTGCGCCTTCCTTCTCTTCACCTTCCCATCGGAATTTATTTACTCGGATTACACCAACGACGCCGACGTTGCCTATTAAAGAGCGATTTTCTAAATGCATTTTCCCTCTCTCAACAGCACCGCTCTCCGTTGACTTAATTGGAACGAGAGATCAAATTCCAGGCCATCTATCCCAAATTGCCATTGATTCAGACAACAGGAGTTAAAAATGGTACGGATCACGGTTACAATTTATCTTCTAATTACTTGCGTAATTTCACAATTAGGGTTTTCCATTTGAATGATAATGGTTAGTTATGGATCTTGCATTCTGTCAAGGTTTTTCATTGATTTCTCTCTATAATAGCTTTTTAAGTCCAATAGTTTGCATTTAATTAAATGTGATAAACAATTGGTGTTTTGGTTGTAATTCTTTGGCAATAATCATGTTTGACTATTTGTTGTTTTTTTATGTTTGTTTTTATAAGATTATACATTCTGGGGCTTTTCTATGGGATTTGTTTGCAGTCTTCGCTTGCAGCTGCTAGAGTTAAAAAAGGTATGCTTTTTTGCTTAGTAATAATTGTGAGTTATTGATGTGTGGATT
The DNA here is from genome assembly GCA_948243855.1 of Flueggea neowawraea. Classification (NCBI taxonomy): domain Eukaryota; kingdom Viridiplantae; phylum Streptophyta; class Magnoliopsida; order Malpighiales; family Phyllanthaceae; genus Flueggea; species Flueggea neowawraea. The sequence goes on along the minus strand of CAODLS014747838.1, from coordinate 13,905 downwards.
GTTTAATGTTGGTCGGAAGAACGGAGGTGAATGGATTGTTCACAATGTAATATATACTCTTTTCAGGGTGGTTTGAACAAGTTTCTTGGTCAACATGCTTTGAGGGAAAGAGCGAGCAAAATAGACTGGGGAATTTTGATTATAAGGTATGCTATCATTATATCTCTAAATGTGCTTGCTACTTAAATATGTATTTAGGGAGCGGAACATTTGTGTTGATGGTATGACCTGCTTCCTTATTAGCTTCCTTGATTCACAAAAAAGTTGTTTCATTAGACCTGATGAGATTATTGTCGCCAGGATGTACCGACCGACCCAAAAAAACGGCCGATTTGAATCGAACCAAAAGTAAAACCGAAGACAAATAGATGGATGAAGATGTAAAGTTCTGAAAACGGAAAGGTTTGGTTTGACCACTGTTTTAGCCATTCAAAAATCGAACCGAACCTAACCTTTAACTAAAACACCACCGTTTATTTTTAATGTATACATCTAAGTATCTAAGCCTAGACAGATCTCTAAAATCTCTATTCCTCATTTTGTCCGCCGCCCGTTCTTTACTCTATCTTCTTCCTCTCTCGACTTTTCTCATCCAAACTCTCAACTCCTCTCCCATTTCTTGTTTTGTTAGGCTTGTTTGAACTCTGGCTCATAAAATCGTGCAGCTTTCAGGATCCCCACAAAAACAAAGCTCTAAAGAGTTGGTAAATATTTCTTTATGTCTTTGTAATTGCTCAGAGCTTGCTCAGCTTAATGTTTCTTTGTTATTTCAGACTCGGACTCACTCATTGATGCTTATTTTTGTTTCCCGTTTCAGGTTTTTGATTCTGAGAAAGACAAATCAATTTCTTAAGGATTAAAGCTCATAACTCAGATTGGTAATTCTTCTTGAAACCCTAAAGCTTTTGTGGTTTTTAATTATCTGCCATTACAATTGTGGAATTTGTTGGACCCGAAATCAATTTGTTTAGACATGGAAAATGCAACTTAAAGAATCGTGTGCTTCACTGGTTCCAAGTTTTTGGTCCATATGGGGAGATGCCCATATAATATACCAGTGTAACCCTTATTACGAAGAAGGTTTTTTGTTTGGTAAGTTATAATAAGAAGTTAATTAAACAAACTAACAATCCTTAGGAAACAACGGATTCTTAATAAGAAAACAAAAAAGAAAGACAACAGTAGATTTTGAGAATGTATTCATGATATTTCTTTTGATGCATTTCCGTGTTTATATACTTGATTGAAATTTGTTAAGAAAAAAATCAAAATAAAGTAATGTTTACATAGTAAAATGAGTAATGTAAGAATGAATTAGTTTATGAAATTAGTGTCTGAACTGATTCTGTTTTTTCCTCATGTAAATTGCTTGGTTTATGATTTTTTGGTTTTAATAAAAGAGGAGATTTTTATTCCTCAGCATCAAGAATGAATTTTAATTGTTCTTTACACTTTTTTGAGGTATGTCCGTTTGGCACTGCAAGCATTTTCTTGGTCTTAAAGTTCCTTTTGATTTTTTCCCTTGATGTATCCCAGAAACTTGTTTTAAGCTCTAATTGAAATTCTAAATTTCAGTTTTAGCTCTTCTCGAAATTGCTGATTCCATAATATAATTATATATTTTTTTGTAAGTTAAGATGTCTAAGCCTAATAAAGGAGAAGGATCAAGAGGTGAAAGGTTGCTCATATTATCTGTTTAGTTTGGACTTGGTTTTATTGGATTATAGTTGTTAAGGATGAAAATTTGACTTTTTATGTTTATTTTGGATTGGTTTTAGTTTGGATTGTTGATGTTAATTTAGAATTTAATTTGACTTTAAATGTTTTATTTTGATTTTTTTGGAGAACGATTTGTTGTATTAATACTTGGAATGTTGTCATTTATAAATGCAACTTTTATTTATGTTTTAAACCGAGTGAACTGAACTGAACCAAAAACCAACTAAACTAATTGGTTAGTTGAAACCAATGGTTTAACTATAGATGATCAGATAGTAAAACTGAACCATTTGGTTCGGTTGGCTATTTATCTACAAAACCGACCCGAACTATGTACACCCCTATTAGGATGAGTTGATAGTTGATCACTAAGATATGAAGATTTGAGCCAGATAGCTATTTTTATGTTTTGATCATATGATGATTGATCACACTTGAGGGTTGAGAGGGCATACATAGATGTACATAAACTAATTGTTGATGATTTTATTTTAAATTACTATTATAATACATTGTGATATATCATTTTCATTTTCAGATGCCATTCAATGTAGGTGTGGTGGCTGTAATCCTATGATTGCAAAGGGTGTTCAATCCAACACATAGAAAGTTTGTTGGGTATCATTGGCAAACAACAACCTAATACAATTGTTTTTGACAAAGTTGGTATTTATAGCTTCATTGCTTCTCGTACATTTGCAATCCATATGGAACCATATCCCCACGCCCATGCACACACATGGCCACACAATGTTGATTAAACTTAGCGATAGATTGTATCAGTATGAACAAACATCCTTGAGATCACAAAATGCATCAAGAGAGAGTGATAAATAGCTTAACAGAGAGAGAGAGAGCTTGCTGACCGTGAGTTGCTTAAATCTGATGGAGTAGCCATAATTTTATGGTGTTTGTTGATTAAAGAAATTATAGAAATTTTGGTGATGAAACAACATGATAGAGAGGTATTTATAGAGGCAAATAGAATCAATCAGTAGAAGAATGTTATCTCAAAAACACTAAAAATATACTGGGGAAGTAAACAATGCACACTTACATTCTCGTTGTAATTTCCCTGAGCATAATCCTCACAGTAATTTCATACTTAACCTTAACCTATCAAAATTAAAATAGTATCAAACCAAAGCAATAAAACAAACACTGCATAACACGCTTGTAATCTATGAAAAAATCTATTGACATGTATATACTGAATGCTGATGGAGCAATCTTCGGACTAATAGAGTAGACAATGTTTCTCAAGTGTTGCTCTTCAAAAACACCTGGAAGCTTCTTCTCTGTTTCCTCCGCTTGATTCTCCTCCACCGCTTTGGAAACAATCAATAGATTTTTTCATAAATTACACTCGTGTTATGCAATGTTTGTTCGTTTTATTGCTTTGGTTTGATGCTATTTTAATTTTGATAGGTTAAGACCAAGTATGAAATTACTGTGAGGAAGCTTCGAGAGGATTATGCTCAGGGAAATTACAACAAGAATGTAAGTGTGCATTGTTTACTTTCCCAATATATTTTTAGTGTTTTTGAGATATCATTCTTCTACTGATTGATTCTATTTTGCTTCTATTGTAGTGATTGATTGCTCGGTGGTGCGGATGAGGATGGAGAAGGCTGCTAGGAAGATGCTCTGTTGCTGTTTTTGGCAAAAGCATGATTGGCTTGATTCATTTGACACATTTATTAAGAGTTTTGAATTTCATTAGTATTTTGATGCACTGTTAGATGGTTATTTTTGACTGAGCAATTATATTGATTACTTGTGATGGTTGTGTGCAAGTATGTCTTGTATAGTGATGGATTACTTCTGAAATTAGAAGTTTAAATCCCTGCATCTGAAACAAGTTCATCTTTGGTTGACATTTTTGTTCTTTAATTGTTGTTTTTTCATGCGGAGAAGTGTTAATTGCTTGTGTGTTAAAAACAAACATAGGAATCGATTCTAAATAGGAAAGAATGAGTGGTGGTGAGCAAATTGCACATTGATTATTGGCTATGATATGTTCTCTTTTTGTCAAATTATAGGGAAACTGGCTCATTAATTTTGTTCTGATTCATTTTGTATTAGAAGTTGCTCCAAGATTTTTGGGGTTGATTCTGAATACAGTGTTTGATGTTCATTCTGCAATTAGTCTCAGTGAGCTGGCATCTTTTCAACTTGTTGCCCTTGGCACGGGTAGATTCAGTTTAACGATGTCAATTGCTTACGTCATTCAAAGTGTTACTGGTTTAAAATTTGTTTCTCTAATTCTGATTGAAGAAGATGGTTTTGGTTTCGTTGTATGCTTGAATTTTTTAAAGTTGCCCTTGACTGCCTGCAGATGCCTATTTATCAGAATACCTATTTACCTACTAGAATTCTTATCTGAGCCAAGGATCAACTGTTGCAAGAACAGTGGTTAGAAACAACATCATTTGGTCGTTCTGTACTAGATGGATGTTGTGTGTTAATTGAGAGGAGCACGGGTTCAGTAAATTATATGCATATGTTTATTTTTACAAGGACCCGAGCTATGAGTTTCAAAATATTGCAGGAAAAACTCTTGTTTATTTGGCAAGATTGCAAAGTAACTCTTGCTGAAACAGAATGTGCTGCATAATGCATATTTCAGAGTTTTCGAAGGTTCTTTGTGTAGGACTTGTCTTCTTGCAGAATTATACTTGCTCTTATCTTCTTGTTTCTACAAGTGTTCTCAATCTTCCAATCTATTTCTTATGGATTTTGATTTATATAATCTGCATAGTCATAGACATAAAATCAGGTTGGCATGAATGCATAAATTGATGTTCTTGACTTAATCCAATATATAGCAATACCTTCAGTGTTCAATTCTTTCAACTTCTAACTACAACTATAAGCTATTCAACCTCCTGTCCCGCAAAAGCTATTTACTAAATGTGCTTTCTTTCTCCATTATTACAACTGCAGTCTATCAAAATTAACAAGTTATTCAAATGCGTTTTTCAAACATTTGCAATATACAAATAAGAGTGATTAATTGTACCTTAGATTTTTTTTCTATTTGAGTGTGAGTATGACGCAGGATAAGGCTTTTATTTTTTTTTATTTTTGCATGTTCCATGAGACAGCTGGAAGGGGAAATTGAAGAAAATATTGAGCAACAGATATCTTGCTGATATATGTTCGCATTTATGAACTTCTTATCAAAAACTTAACTTTGCTAAACCTGCAATTTCCCCTTGTGGGTTTTATTTTTTTCCCTTTTTCCAGCACGCCGAGTAGTTATCGCAACAAATGAATGGATTGAAATAAATATTTGTATGATGATGGATGTGTCAATTGATTTATTTTATATTTATCTCAATCGGCCATATTTTTGTCGGCCGGGCACTAAATTGCGAGATAACAGGCTTAAAAGGGTGTAAAGATGTTGAAACAAGAAACTAAAAAATGGAGTTCTTTAATAGGACCCATCTTATAGACGAAGATATCTCTCATTTGTAATCAGGGGACGAAATAATTGGTCGAGTTTCATTTTTCTCGAGTATAGCTTGGGAAATATTCACACAACTCGACCTCAGTAAAAGCATTTTCAATGCTCATTTTATAAGTCCAAAACTCTTCATTATGAAGAGTTAAATTTAAAAAATAATACTCCAATAAACTCGTTATAAACTATATTTAGAATAGTTAGTAAATTTGACTTTATTTTTAGATAACTAAAAGTTTATTCTTTATTTACGTTATAAAACTCAAATTTTTATATTATTTTTAATTTTTTATTGATCAATTATATTTTTTATATTATGTAAACTCAATTTTATAAATAAAATATTAAAAGTCAAAGAGTATTATTAAAAATATTTTTTATTTTGACTCTTTATATTTTGAAATACTCTATTTATATAAAAAAATATTGCCTAAAATAGATAGTATCATTAGAGATATTCTAACAATGCAACACCATAAATGTAGACGTAAAATTAAAAGAAAGGTACATTTCTCACATAATACTAATTAACGTACGCTTATCATTTTTTCTCTTCGTTCTCATTTTCCAAATTGCTCATAAATGGCACAAGTTACAAAAACTTCTATCTGACTACTCACCTAGTTTCACAATGGCGCCAAAATTAAAAAAAAAAAAATTTATTTTTGTTTTCTATTTTGTTTTCTAAAATAACATTGCATGAGCAAAATTTTCATTTTTTTTAATTTTTTTCTAATTTTCTAAAAAAAAAGTGAAAATTTTCCACAACTATTAAGCCCTACATTTTGCCACCTTCAAATTGCGTAACAGTTACAAAGATTTACCCGCCAAATGATGACAGCTCTATTACATGAAGAAGAACATTTTGAAGGGAGCACAACGTGCAAATACGACCTAAAAGAAAGATTGATGGCTAACCTCTGTTGAAGACCGAGGCTCTCAACCATTACCTCAGAAAATTTTATAGCGCCAACAGTTGAGACTTGCGATCTATGCCGTTGAAGATGAAAGTCCCAGACATAGGAACAAATTGTTTTGTTATGAGCTGCCGAGAACGAATAGATGGTAATGTTAGGAAAGGTGGTGGAATCACCAAGACTTAATATTGATTTCAAAAGGAGAGTTAAAATGTCTTCCTAACAAAAGGAATATAATTGGGAAAAAGAAAAATTCAAAGTAGCATCAAGGTAGTACAAGACATGATCAACTATTATCTCTTTTAGTTTAGACAGAAAGTCACCTTAATAACTTCTTGTGATGCAATTCCCCCAATGAATCCAGCAGCTGCATGAAGTTCAGAAGCACCAAATCGACACATTTCATTAATAAGGTCTTCACTCAAGGTTGAGCCATTGCAACCCAAATCAGTAAATAGACCAACAGCAGTAGTTTTTAGTCGAGATATGTCTTCATCCATTCCCCTGTAAGACGATCATGTAGATAATGTCCCTCAGATTATGAGCAGAACAAAGAAACTTGTATATAAAGAAGTCGAGTGAGAAATACCCATCAAATTGTCCAGGGAAACTGTTATAATTAGCAGTGAAACGGTCAACAGCACGAATCAGGATATAGAACCCCATTGCAACACTACAAGTATAAGCATAAAATAGTGAGAGAATAAACAGAACAATCCTTCTAACACAGCATAAACAATGCAAGGTTGCATACTCAATAGAGAGCGAGTGATAGAGAGAGTAAGAGGGTTTAGGGTTAACGAAGATCCAAAAGATGAATGACAAGGGAAATAACACACGGATTGAAGGAGTAGAAATATGTAAACCACAAAAAAAGGCCAAAAAGTTCACATATTTCCCAACGAGAAGCAACTTTCATTACTTTTGAGGTTTGGTTCTAAGTTCCAATATTATTCTGAAGTGCAAAGCCTTGTATTTGCTGCATGTTAGGCGTTATTTTAAGGTGATGCTGAAAAATAAACATATTTTGGTTTTGCTCAACCAACATGGCTTTTTTGGTTTTGCTCAACCAACATGGCTTTATGCATTCTTTTGAAATGTTAAATTTTGATTTTGGAAGAAGCATTTTCTATCTGAAAAGAAGAGGAGATTACATGATCTTACAGAAGATGGAAAAAAATAAGTCACAACCCAGCTAGTTGGAGGATTCAGGCTTAGTGAATTGCTAATTTAAGGTTTCATTTCATGCACTGAAAATTTGGCTTAAAAAATTGATCATAAAACATCACCTCTTGAATTTCGTAGGTTTATTTATTTGTTTGTCAATTCCAAGGGGGCCATTGATTTTACTCGTTTAATTATTTGTCTTTTTATAGCACCCTATCTGCACCAATAAATAATACTAAACTCAACGTCACCTGTAATCCTCATCGGTTAGATACTTCTGCACCTCAATTATGGAAGGATTATTGAACTCATCTTCAATAGGGCGATATCTGCAAACCTACAAAGTAAAATTTAGTCCTCAATAAATCTATTCAATAACTAATAGTAGTCAGTCCCCACAATATCAAATCACAACAAGAAGCCACTATATTGAAACAGTTGCACAGTTAACTGAAGGAAATTCAAAAAGACATGATTTTTCAAAGCTCAAACTATATTTTTTCAATAAATGTGCATAAAATATGGGCATTTCAAGAACATGTATTATTGTATAATTGCTGTCCACAGATGTTAACACATTGACATGCATGTGAAATAATATTAAATGGTACATGGAGATTATACATGTCAAGGAATTATAAAATATAATTATGAAAGAAAAATTAAAAACTATATTGATTTACCTTCAGCTTTCTTGCATTTTTACAAAAGCTCTTTATCTTTGTCTTTGATATGCTATTAGCATCTCTACCAATTTTCTTCTGGATATTCCTCACATATTGCTCAACAAGAAGAAAATCAGCCTCAGCTTTTGCTTGGTAGATCTTTTGCAAATTCACATAAAGCCTGCAAAGAATAATATATTTTATATGAACACGTCTGTTTTGACATCTGAATCTATTTTGAAAATCATTTTGGTCTGGATTATTACTCAGTTGATGATGTCATATCTGGTATTGAACCCTCGAGAGGTGCCTCCCCACCACCTTCATTCACAATGAACTCCTATGAATGTGCATGATAATTTAAATGCATCAAAATCATAGGCAAAATTTTTTATTAACACATGATAATCCAGATATATATTTGTATCTTGTATTATACATATATGAAAGCTGATTAAATCATAAACTTGACCCCTTACATAGATAAAAATTATTATTATGAATAGCAAAAAGTTTAACACAATGTAGCTAAATGAAAGTGCAACTCAACATGAGAGTGAAAAAGAGAAGTAAAATCAGCGTTGGAGCTGTAAAGAAGTGTAGTAAAAACACAAAAATAATTGCACTTAACAAAATTGATGGCTATAATAAGACCTGAAGGTATCGACCATTAAGTTTTACCTGCAAAATCAGTCTTCAATCTATACAAACTGTGAAATTTGTACGAAATAGTTTTTTAAAAATCTTATGGTTACAACCAAATGATTTTATGATCACAAAACACTTTGGAAGATTAGGCGTTACTAAAATAACATCTGATAACTGGTCAAGGTTTGCACAAAGTAATTGTAGGAAAACATAATAAGTTGTGGCAAACCTCACTGAGCTGGTCAGATCTAGTTGAAAGTGGATTTGGATGTGGCGGGAACATGAGAAAAAGAAGAATTGAGGGAGGGAGGGAGGGAGGGAAATATTTAGATTGTATAATCGAAGCTGACCAAAAACGTGATACGGGTGAGCATATATACTCACTCCTACAATGGAACAACTCTATAACAGAAAATAACGAAATAAAGGTGAGACCTTTGTATGCCTGATAATAAACCAAACGACATACAGTTCTCATGGCACTATTTTTTTGCTAGATGATAAGAGACTCTCTAATCATACAAAAGATCAGCTACAAAATGGACCATATTAGATGAACCATAATAACCCATGTATGGCCAATTCAATTTTCTTCCCTTCATCGGAATTGACAGAAAATCAGGAAACATGAATTTACTAACTGAGAATGAGTTTCCAAGCAAATATAGCAGTCATACTAAAGCAATAAGCAACGTCATTTAAAAACAGTAAACTAAGATAAAAGTGCTACTAAGTGAGATTCATCAAGTTATAATCCCTCACCTTTAAAGCAGCCACCATCACCCAAAAGTCTGACAAATTTGAGTCAACTTCAGCACAACTATCACCAATTACCTGCTGCAAATCAGGGCCTAGGACACCAAAAAAAAGGAGTTAAGGAGATGAAGAAAGAATTTAGCTGCCAACCCATGTAAACAAATGCATTGACATTCACTTTGCCCGCCACCTATATATTAAATTCAACGTCAAAACTTGTTTAAAAACATAAACAAACACCACTCTCAACTGCATTCACTATTTGGAAAAATAATGAGCCGTTCGGTCCACTTTCTGAAAATATAGAAACTATATCAATATGGAGAACAAGATTCTAAGGACCTTTTAGTACAAGGTATCAAACAAATCAACTGTTTATTGGTTAATGGTCATTATACTAGTTCAACTGAAATATTTGTCCTACGCCAGAATAAAATATGAAACTCGCACCCATTACAATAACTCAAAAGCTTCTATTAACATTTCATATTTATCTTCAGTTCTTCACAGAGAAACATAAAAACATGATATTGCCTAATCTTCAGAAAGGTTTTCCACAGGAATGTTATCTCAAAAAGTAAAAATTCATGCTTCAGAAATTAAAACGTACTAATTCCTCGAGAAGCAAAGACTTTGAAGGAGGCCTCGATTGCTTCTTTATAGTTGTCTTCATTTGGTGAAACCATCCCAGATTTAAGAAGCTCCTAAAAACATTTGAAACCTCTTATAAATGGCGGTTATTAATAATAATGGCATAACAGGAAGAGAATCCAGCAGATAAACTGTGAACTCAATTACAAACCTTGAACTCTTTCTTCTCATCCCTGGTTGATGGAAGGCTGCCACCATGTGCTTTGGCCCATTCCTCTGCCATCTTGACAAGAATGATAACATAAGGTATGTGCTTATGTGCAATAGGATCCGCCACATTTAAGTCTATGGTTTCGGCAAACCTGTCACAAAGAAGATATAAACAAGAAACATTAGAATCAAGGAGAACATGTATATTTCAGGACAATAATTGAGGTTTTCGTAATAAGCATGCATGTGTGTAAAAGGATGCATGTCTCCTAGGCTTGCAATAGAAATGGAGATCAAGATTAGTGATGAAAAAATTTTTCGGCTCATAAATGAGTAACAAGTCAACAAATGAAAGCCATGCAAGGACAATCTGGACATGGTAAAAAAGGTGAAATCCAGCACCTTTTTAGCTCAGGCCATGGGTTATTTAACCGAAGGTCATCCAGAAAATGATCAGGCTTTGACTCAACAACTGTGTGTTCCTGCAACAATGAAGCAAAAGAACTATCATTGGACATAAGAAATCTGGTGGATTCGATTGTGTGTGGAGATTTTTTCGTACTTGTACCTAATTAATCTCTAAATGATTCAAAACTTTTAAATGTCCAATGACAGACACATTGCATTTGCATACCTTTTCCAAATTTATACCAAACAATCCTACACTTTTCCAGCAGCAACTTCTCAATCATGAAAGTGTACAAGATCATTGAATAGAATAAACCTAAGCGGTTATTTAACACTATCCCAATGCTCTCTTTGCCAAGTACTTTTTTTGTCCTGAGTGGAAAGATTGGACAACAAATTCATCATGAAATTCCAAAAGCTTACCTTTACACTAATTCTGACAAATCCAGTAAGGCCATATGATCGTGCAAAAATCAACATCACATTTGCCTCCCTACAGATCCTATCAAGCTTTATCATGGAGTCTTCCACCAACTGCAAGTGATATTGAGCAATAACCGTCATATTGTAACATCACATTCCATTGACAAAGCACATGTTACATCAAATGTTGGAAGCTTAAGTGTTCAGAAAAATAAAGCAGCTCATTATGAAATTTCTTTACCTGAGTAGCCACTACCAACGTGAACTGAGAGAAGAATGACGGATTATTCTTAATCAAAGCCTCTGGATACTCCTCTATAAACTTGGCCTTAACAGCATCATTTAGCTCTTTAAGTGATGCGCACACACATTTTGCCTTTGATTGCCCCACACTTGACTCATCAACTAAAAAATACAGAGCAAGATAAGCCCAAAATCCACAAAGGAACCAGATATTTACATCATGAAACAAACTTACCCATAAAATTATTTCCAAGGTCACCAACTTCAACTCTAGATCCATCAATCACTGTAATGGATCCAACCCCACCAAGAACAAGATTCTTTAACGTCTCAGAACCAGTGGGACCACAATTAAGCAAGCATATACTAGCCTTCTCTAAGGCTCCCTGTCCTTGATCACCCCATATCCTAAAATCACACCGCACAAAGCAAATCATGAATATAAATTAGGAAGACTATCATTACCTGAGCAAAATACAATTACAAACTTATGAACTATGGGAACACAAGTTGCTATAACCTTCAAATGTGTTCAATTCAGGTATAAAACTACCAGAACAGAGCTAAAAAAGCTCTACATTAAAATAAATTCATTCGACATCTGCAGGTAATTCTCTCTTCCGCAAGCCAAAAAAATCCTAATTGACTAATTCTCTCTAAATTTATCTCCAAAACATACATCACACACGTATCGAAACCTTCTCGGAACTAAACTCCGAGTCAACTAAGTACCTATATAATCTCAAACAAGCAACAAGAAATCCAAATATTCGTAATTTTATGAATTTTTAGGGTCTTGCGCATCGAAATTGATGAAGTAAAAAAGAAAAAAAGGGCGAGAAGGTTGTAGAGTAAGAGGGGAAATAAGTCAAAAGAAAACCTGAGCTGGCGATCGTATTTTGTCCTTGGCTCCGCCATTGCTGTTGCTGTTGCGAGGGTGTGTAGCGTTCTCTATTCTGCTTTGTTGCTACGCAGACAGTGAGAAGGCAGAGTGCTTAAACAGGTGAAGGGACGGTACTTAAATATAAAACGACTGGCCATACGAAACGACGACGTTTCAATTGATTTTGAGAGAGATGTTTTGATCTGTATGGACCCCCTTTCTTTTGGGCTTCTTATCGGGTAATTTAGGGAGAATTACACTTTTTTACACTCCGTCGAAAATTAATTTCCAACATATGATCTGGAAAATTAATTTCCAACATACGATCTAATGGTCATTTTTGTGAGACATTGTAAGTCGTCACAATATTTTAGCGAGAAAATCAAATCAAACAGAAAATATCTCGAATGGTTTCCACTAAATGTCTCCAATTCGTAATTTTCAAATCAAAATTTCTTATATAAAATTTGATTTAATAAATTTTGGATATAATATTTTTTTTACGATTAAATGTATTTACAAATCTTCATAAAAGGTCTCAAGAGGTCTCTAAACGTCTCCGAAAATCTCTGGAGGTCTCCAACCGTCTCTAGAAGTCATAAGTGAAGGTCTTCGAACCTCACTTATTTATTTTTTAAAAAAATTAATTATATTTTATTTAATAATAATTAATTAGGTCTTCAATAAAAATTAACAAAAATACCATAAAACATACATGTTGCAAACTATTTTTCACATTAAACAATAATAAAATAATTATTCTGAAATTTTCTTAATGACAGGACATTTTGGTAATTTTGAAAAACTGGATCATAACTAGGATTTAACTTAGCAGTTTCAACCGCCGTCGTCGATTCCATGTCGTCCCTTCCCCGCGCGAAACAAAAACCAACGAGATGACGCCAAACAGAACCGACGGGTGGAACGACGACGATGATTAAGGAGTGAGAAGTGGTGAGAAAGCGACAGATCCAACATTGAACGACACAGATCTGGACAAAAAGGCTAACCAGACGACGGGGAAAGACGAAACAGCATGACCAGACGGGGGAGATGCGAAATGAAGGAGGAGAGACCCACGATAAGAGAACAAAACAAACAGAGGAAGCGTGGCGGCAGCGAGACTGAGAGAACAGAGAGGAGAGAAGAGCGAGGAAAGGCAGCGCTGGTGGTGGTTTAGGTTTAGGGCGAGGAGAGAGAGTGTCACGACCCAAAGTCAGGCCGCGACCGGCATATGAGACGAACCGTCTATGGAAACCCTGTCCATCTCGCATAAACCTCGGAGAATAGAAACATCTACCCAAATCCATATTAGTAGTCGACTTATTTACCATATTAAAACAGTTTAACAAAGATAAGTTTTCCGAAAACAATATTCCCAAATATTATTAAAATATAATTAATATCAAACGCTAAATAATAGTTCAATTAAAACCGTTAAACATTATTTAACAGATACAAGTCCATAACCCACTACTCGGTGTGAATAAACTAACATAACAGAAGCCCGACCCGAACAATAGGGCACTCACTGAGCGAGAAAGAACCAAACAACCGCTATCAATGATGCGGATCCACCATCGAGTACACTTCGAGTCCATGGGAGCGCAAGGAGCAAGAGTGGAGATCCATTGACTCTTCCAAGTGGCCCGATCACAAGGGCACGTGCACACAAGTTCAAAGCAGCCATGTCTTTGTTCATTCAAGATCAAATTACCCAAGAGCTTCAAGATCATAATATCGAGAAGTGTTGTTTGGATCTTGAAGGCAGCCCTAAGCCCATTACCTTGCTGAAGGCGTGTATTA
>CAODLS014745409.1:0-17176 GCA_948243855.1 Flueggea neowawraea | reverse complement strand
TTAATTCCAACTCCAGTGAAGATAATTAGGTAAGTGGGGTGGGCAAGGGAAGTATGTGAGCTTTGATTCCTCTAAACCCTGATAAGATACGTTGGCAACTTAATATAATTAAGTCCAAACCCAATTTTTATTTTTTATTTTTCATATTTGTAAAAATTAATTACTTGTATTCCATATTTGTTTTAATTACTAGTTGATGAAATTAAGTTAAAGCCTATTTTTATTTTTTACATTTGTACAAATTAATTACTTGTATTACATATTACTTATATAGTTATATTTCTTAAATTTTTATTAGTATTTTTTATTTAAAATATGGCAGAGAATATCTATATTCACAATTATATTTAACAATTACAAACCGAAATCAAATTGAATCGAACCGGGGCAAAAATTGAGTACAACAAAATTTAAAAAAAATGAAAAAAATCCAGTTCGAACCGTACCGTACTGGAACCAAAACCGGAACCATTGACCGAACCGCTGGAAACTGAAATCGGAACCGAACTGCCCTTAGACTGTTAGGTTATGGTTCCATCCTTTCAACGAACCAGAACAATGGCCACCCCTAGTTTGTGATTCATTAATTAGTATTGGAATAAACTCCAAAACTAAAATATCGTAGGTTCAATTTTTGGTAAAAGTGAATAAAAGGCTACTGAGGCTGCTTTCCAACCGGCTTAATTAAATTAATTATTTGGTTCATCAAACTAATAGAGGTAATTGAAAATAATACATCTCAATATTAAGGTTCATAAATAATTTTTGTACGATTCTGAAAACAACATTTTCTTCTCTTTTGTTATGACAACAACCGATGAGGATGCATCAATAAAAATTGATGCCTTTTTGTTTTCATGTCTGATTACGAGACAAATAGGAAAATATTAAAGTGGCACTAAGAACAAATATCTCAAAAGCAATAGCCAATATATATAATTTATTGATTATCGACGGCATATAAAAATACATACATTATATAATTACACAAAGGAATTATGAATAGATCCAAAAGGAGAAAATGATGGATTTAAAAAGTTGTAGAATTGACATACACTCCATAAACGTGGTGGTGCCCATATAATCTACAAGCGTCGTTGGCTTAGTACAAAAATGTAAATAAAAGGCAATGTTCTGATGAGGCAAATTAAGCTCTTTGCATCTTCGAGGAAGGAGCATTTTCAAAAAGACAAATATTATATGTGGAACTTTGTCCATGTCCTGCCTCATCCATGGCCTCCTGCCTACGTTAACCCAAGTTACAGTTCGTATAATTAATTTAAGGGCAAATTCCACCGCAGTCCCTAAGGTTCTTGCGGTCCTTTAGTTTTTAAAACCCTTCGGTCTGGTTCTTCAATCCGTCATCATTAGTTAAATATAATGTGTCACGTTAGATTTTCTGACGTGACACATAGAGCCTACTAATTTTAAAAGTTTAATGACAAAATACCATTCCATCATCTCTTTCATTCAATTCCCACCACCAACCAAAACTCTCTCACTCGTTCTCTCATAAACTCACTCATTCTCTCTCGTTCTCTCTCTAATCACCCAAAACCACTCTCTCTCTCTCTCTCTCTCTCAAAACTCTACAAACCCCAAGCCTCGCCTGTCCAATCTGTCCTCCAGTGGAATAGAAAGTCCAAACTCTCCGGCGAAACTTCTCGTGTTGTTGCCATCACCTTCGAAAAAGGTGGCATCGGTAAGACTACTACCACCGCGAATGTCGGCCTCTCCATCGCCTATAGAAGCTACCCTGTCATCGCAGTCAACGCTGACGTCAGCCTCGGCAACCTCGACCTCCTTCTTGGCCTCTGGGACTCCTTTGTATCTCCAAAACCGTCGAACTCCTCTGTATATTCAAACCCCATCAGAGGCAAAGCCCTCGTTTGGCTCGACGGATGCCCCAAAATCTATGCAGTGTTCATAATCGATGCATGGTTTATGGTTCTGTTTTTTGTTTTTATTTGGGACTTTTGACGCGGATAGAGAGATGGGTTTGTTTGGGAGTGTTTGATGGATTTGCAGTGGCCAGTGGCTTGATTAAGGAGTTATGGTTCAGGGTTGTTGACTTTAGTTGGTGAAGAAAGAGTTGCAACGAGGCGCAAAGGAGTTTCAGGTGAGGTAATTGATATGACTCTTTGATTTTTGTGGATTTTGTGGGTATTGTGGAGGCCAGTTCAGAGAGGAGTTTGAGAGATTGATGGTGGAGTGAGTCGGTGGAGATTAGAGAGGGATTCGACTGAGCTGACAGTGAAGGCTTTTAGTGATTTATTCTTTGTGTGGGTTGTGATTGATGCTTTATCCAAAAATAATCTTGATGTTGATACTCTTTGGCCATGGATTAATTGATTGTGAAATTGCTTAGTTGATTTTGTCAAAATTTTTGTTAAATAAATGTCACGACTTCAAATTGTGGGTGTGAGTTTGATTTTGTTGAAATTTTTGGTCTAGCAATTGCAATCAACAATGGAAAATGTGAGAGGTGGTGACGGCTTTGGAAGAAAAGGAGAGGGTGACGATAGTGTGAGGGGTGGAGCGACGAGGGAGGAGGAGAGGGGTTGGGAAAGAGAGGTGGTTTGTTGAAGTAAATTGATTTTAAAATAAAGCGTAATTTTGTCTTTTCGAGTTTTCTGTTAAAAAAATAAACGAAGTTAAGATTGAGGGACTAAACTGAAGGGTTTTGAAAACTGAGGGACTGCATGAGATATATGATCAAACCTCAAGGACCGTGGTAGAGTTTTTCCTTAATTTAATTATGATTAGACTTGGATATTCCTTTTTCTTCGACATGGAAATTAGAAAGACAGTAGCTTGCACTTATAGCAAGATTAACGGGTTGGCATGATTAATTACTACTTGTTGGAACATATATCTAGACTAATAATTGGTTGATGTATCCCTCCATTTATTGAATCTTTCTCCAATATCATTTGACCGTTGCTTCATTCCGGTGGTTAACATACTCGACTTATATTATGATCCAATTAATCTAAAAGTTTAAGCTGATAGTAGAGAATTAAAATATGGTTTTAATCACATTTTCTAATATACTCCTTCAAGTGAAAGTCCACTGAATTTAAAATATTTATAAGATTTTCTTTTCTTTATTCTTAATTAATTTAATTTTAATTTGTTAATAATTAACTGTGGTTGAATTTGGACTCAGGCCGTTTGTCTATAAACTGCTCTTAGTGGCAGAACCAGGATTATGGACAACTAGGGCCGACTTTCAAACCTAGTAAAATTTTCTCTAGACTCTAGTTGCAGTTTTTCTTGAGCTAATTATTCAGAGTGTCTCAATTAACATTTTGATTTTAAAAATTCAAATCTAGTAATATTAAAATTGTTTTCAACACGTAAAAACGCCAAATTATTGCACAATCAGCCCCAATTTAATAATTCGTATTTGGATATTGCTTAATTAGATCAATTTATAGAAATTATTTGGGTAACTAATTAATGAGACTAATTAAAAAAATGGAGTGATTTGACAAACCTTAACACTAACTGAATAGAGAACAAGTTGATGAACGGCGGTGACATTGAGGTGAAGAACAGAGAGTCTAAGGCTATGTAAGCCTGTCACTAACTTCAAAAACTGTCTGTGTCTTTTCTTCAAGAGTATTTTGAGATTGGCATGACTCTCCACCATGGTTACCTCTATGTCTGCCATAGCCCACACCTGCCTCTCGGACTCACCTTCATGACTTGCCATCCCCATACACGCCTGTGTTCCACGTGTCGTGTACTGTGGGAACGTGAAGAAATCTGCAAATGGCCGTGACGGCGTCAAGAACCCGTTACCATCTTCGCCTTCTTTTTCTTGCTTGCTCATCTTGTTCTGTGCCTCCGTGGTTTGGACTAGTTGTTCTAGCTCCTTCACAAAGTTAATGGCGCCTCCAATTATCGACGCCTGGTCACCCTGTCATCTCGACCACATTATTAATTTTAATAGACAAAGTTCGCTCGGAATTTAGTATCAAATCAAAAAATTTGTGAATAGCAGAAATCAACAGTAAAACGAACATGAAGTCTAGAAACTTCGTGTTAGGAAAATAAAGAGTTTGCAAAGATTTCCCATGATTAATGGTCCAAAAAAATAATAACCAGATGCGATATTGTTAATTTTGGAAAGTTGGTAAAAGTTTATTTCAATTATTATGACCCAAGAAGTCCAAAAGAATATAGGAGGCTGTCACAGAAAGGAGTTTAATTATTGCCATAATCGTGGCAATTAAGAATGACATCAAAAGATGGACCCCTAATAGTTCTTGTCCACTACAATCAAATATTTATTACAAATTAATCAAATTGGAGACACTAACCCTTTGAATGTAGGAAGGCGGCATCAAAGACCGGAGCATGGCGAGATACTCATTCATTTGCTTCCTCCGGTTCCGCTCCAACGCAATGTGAGTCATTCGTTGGTTCTCAATTTCCTCCTTGTTCTTGGTGCTCCTGGTCCGCCTCCGCTTTCTCCTCC
This sequence comes from Flueggea neowawraea, assembly GCA_948243855.1. Lineage (NCBI taxonomy): Eukaryota > Viridiplantae > Streptophyta > Magnoliopsida > Malpighiales > Phyllanthaceae > Flueggea > Flueggea neowawraea. Next base: position 12,690 of record CAODLS014745409.1, on the reverse strand, counting down.
CTGTCGTGGTGGTCGTCGCTGTTGCCGGCGGTGCTGACGTTATTGTGGAGTAAACGAAGGATTGATCAATGTTGGGAGGACAAGGTGAAGATGAGTTGGGATGGTCCCAGCGGTCTTTTGCATGTTGCTGCATTATTGACGGTGATGATGAGTCCCAATTACACTCTCCATGTATGCCTTGTTGGTCTATATTATTGTCTGAAATGTTCCCAATATGAGCTTTATGATCATGATCGTCTTCTTGAAAAGTAGTGCCCAATTCATAGCTCCAATTAGAGGTACCAATTAAAGAATAGTAATCTTTGTAGCTGTAACTAAAGGGGTCTTGTGGGTACACCACAGCTTCTAATGCCATGTAGACTTGAAGAGAGAGAGAGAGAGAGATTTATGTTGAAGAGAGGGTTAGTTGATGATGATAAGAGAAGTGAAGTGTTTCCTCCTTGTAAGAGACCTTAAGAAGAGAAAGAGGAACTTAAAGGTAAGTAAGAACAAACACAATATAACAAAAGAGAAAACAAGGGGGCTTTTTATGTTGTTCCAATGAAGAAAGCTGAGAGACTTTAAAGACGTTTAATCAAAGGAGGAGACCCAGCTTATAGCTATAGTGGCTACAGCATGTTGCACGTGAGATTGCATTGTGGACCAAACCATAGACATACACTCATTCATACATTAGATACACATATATATTAGAGAGAGAGAGAGATTCTATTTTCCACTTGGAGATTGTATTTCCACTGTTTCCTGAAGATTGGCACAGAACTAATTCAGACTGTTTGCCCAACATGAAAATCCAAGTAATAAACAATTATTATTTTTATAAACAATTAATTTTGTTGATATATTGATTAGTTGTTTCATTACATCAATATGAGTCAAATTAATAGTGGTGATATTTGTTTCAAGTAAAGAGTCAACTATCGTGCTAAGAGATTAATGATTCGATCCTTGATAGGAGCAAGCATAAAATTAATCATCAAATGTTGTGCTTGATTATAAATTAACGACGCTATTTAATTTGACATTTATTTTAAACATGTTGCACAACATATTTTTCTTTTGAACGAATGTGTCATTTTCTTTACTCTTCTACAATGGAATCTACTTCTAATAGTATCCATCGCTCAACTTAAATACACTGAATTATTTGATCTATTTGAGATTTAAAAACTTAATAATATTTCCGTATACTAAAAATAACAAGAGAGAAGATAAACAAATAAGGAAACTAAAGGTGGGTCCAATCACCTATAGCATATTCCAAATCGTGAAATGGAGCACCATCAATGAACAGAAGGACAGTCGTAGCCTTTGACATAACATTTCTGTGTAAGAATACAAAGGCTAGTTTGGTCCAAAGAAAAGAACAAATTAAGCATAGAATTTAATAAAAAGGCCAATAACATTGTAATTGAGGAGTAAGTGAACAAAAATGTTGGACAGATGGAGATGAAAAAGAGAAAAATGACGAAAAGCTGGGAAGAAACCCCAGAGATTCTGATGCAAGATCTAAAAAGAGGGTTGAACTGAACAGGTCCCTGGGGTGGGGGGGGTAGAGGTGGGTCTGTTCCCTGGACAAGTTCAGAGGAATCCATGTGACTCCACAAACAGCCACTCTGTAATCATCTATCCTCTAGACTCATATATGTGTCCGATCTTTCCTTTCCCAATGACTCGTATTGTACTCCTCTTGATTCTTTCCTCACTTTTTGCTGTATCAATTTTACGTCAATTATTTCTTAATTTATTGTTGCAAAATAATATAATATGCCAAAGTAATATATGCTTAACAATGAGCCACTTGACATTAATTCAAGTAATTGAGTCTGTCTTATTAAAATGGGATTTTGAGTTCAATTCTTTATTAAAAAAAAAGTGTGATGACGATGAGTGTGTCTGACTTATGTGTCAATATTTTTATTTTTCATTATATATATTTTTTAGTGTCATTATGAAATTTATTAGATCTATCTATTTGTAATTATAATTTATATTTGCAATTTAACTAACATTCAATCTACCAAAATCAAACATTATTGGATTAGTTTTATACATACAGAAATCTGTCCACTTTATTAAATCATAGCTCATAGTTTTAAGTAACTTATTAATTTAAATAATTTACCTTACCTTATTTTTTATCAATGAGTCAAATGAAAAATATGAGTAGCTTTTAAAATTTAAAAAGAAATTGATAAAATAGTCGTAAATTCAAGTTTTGAAGTGCAAAATTCCATTTAATTGATTCTTTCTCTTAAATTAATGAATAAGGATTAGTCAATAAATACGTGTTGTTAAAGTGGATGTGTGATATAGATAACTTGTTAAAAAAAACTTGATTATAGTTTAACATCTTACCATTTATTATGCTTAAATTTTAATAACTCCAAGTCAATACGACATTCTCACTAGGGTTTCTTCCCTTCTTCCTTGGGTTCTACTACTAGGAATATAATTCACGCATTACATAACCGTATTTTAATTAACGAGACTCATTCTTTTCCATGCACAGGAATTACTATATTGCCATTGTTTCATGCAGTGCTATATATTATTGGCAAGAATCAATGCCTAGCTTTTAAATAGGAAGAAAAAATCCATACCCAACTGGCATTCCCTTGAATGTATCACAAAAATTATTGTTTATGAGATTCCTTGACTCATTAAGTGCTTAATTAATTGGAATTTTGTTCTACTTAAATATTATTCCTCTAACCTAGTCATTTTTTCCCCTTAATTAGGATCTCTTTGAAAAGCACCGACTGATATTTGTACGTATTTGACGTCATATGATTTGATCTTTTTGTTTGAAAATATACTAACTAATAACCAACTTGATGTATTAGGTATTTTCTACGAGATTCCTCATTTATATTGTCATCATAATTTGATAACATTATATAGAATTAGGTCCAAATTATTTGCTAATGGGTTTCATCGTATAATTAAGTTTATTTGATGTTAGAATTTGTGATACCTCGTAAATTAACTGTCTATGCATCAAATGCAATAACAAGAGAGATTTTTTTTTGGGTAAAAATTAGATGTATTGCTTAAAAAAAGGTTATATAGAATGTACATTGGAATGCTTGTTGTTTCATTCTCAGCCCCCTCTACCAAGCTCTGACTCGCATCCGGACAGAGAGATAGAGAGAGCTGGGAATGTAATGAAACAACAAGAAGTATAAAAGCTATTCACAGCTGGTCCAAGAGAGATTAAACCCCAAATATGAAGTTTTTTTTTATGAATCATTTTATTTATTTTAATATCAATAAACTATAAAATAACTTGTCCAAATATTTGGAGTTTAATCTCTATATGTATATTCAATCCATTTTTTTATATATGACAAACTTTATACTTGGTAAAATGCTGATTTTCCAAACCACTTTTTTTGTCCTCGTATCGGCACATAATTACCAATCATCTGCTTAAAATAATTAATCAAAGATAATTCCTACATAACGCCTAAAAATTATCAATAAAATACCAATAATTAGCTAAAAATTGCAACTTGTTTGATGTTGCCAATAAAGATGCCAACACTACTCTACCACCTTCCATCTCCATGTCTAATCCACGTGTAATCTGTCTTCTACGGTAATTAAATCAAGTCGCATCAACAGCTATATATAGTGTTCTTAACGTCATAAGTCACCCAGCTAACAAAGCCCTAATTACATACTAACCGATGGAGCTATCTCTATAGATTAAACTCATAATTATGAATAATTAATCAATTTCTTCTTCTTAAAGCATGTGGGTTAAGCGCAAAGTGCTCCCCCAGAAATTCTAACCCTGACCATGTGGGAACTATTTAATGCACAAGTCGGCTAATTGAATAATCAAGAATAAATTAGAGTCACTTAATTAAACTGATGTGTCTCATCAGAGTTGCTGCCTTAAATTAAATTACTTAATTAAATAGCTAAACTGTCTGGATTGATGAAGTGGATTTGTTGACTTGTTGAAGCAAGCAAACGCGGATTGTCACCTTAAATTCGGCGATCCTTTTGCCCTTTTTGTTTCCTTGTTAACAACTTGACATTGATATTCACAAATTAACTAATATTTTGGCTTAATATATATTGAAATTTTTGTATAGTTGTTTCTTAGGCATTAATCTAGACAATCTGGCTGCTTAGACATTAACTTGATGTGAGCGTGCGGTGGACCCAGCCGCTTGCTGAAGTCGAACTTTGATGGGCCGAATCCTAATTGAACTTCTCTGTCATTTTGATGGAGGTAATTATGCGGTACAACAATAAAATTTTACAAAATTTATTTTGTATAAACAATTTTCATATATTATAGATTTATGCGCGTTATTTTTCGAATTTATGGCATGAATTTCAAATCACACGGCGTCTTATTTATATGTTATTGATATTTATATGTTGTTGGTATGTTGTTGATGTTTTTTTATATTTGCAAATTCAAAGTGTCTTGTTTATATGTTGTCGATATCTTTGTTTATATGTTGTTTATATGTCCAAAACAACATATAAACAAAATATCAACAACATATAAACGATATATCAATAACGAATCAACAACATATAAAGTACAGATTTGTTTGAATATTATTTTCAACATATGAAAAACATATAAATAAAATATCAATAATATATAAACAACATTCAAACAATATATGAACAAGAAACAAAATATAAATAACATATAAATATCAACAACATACCAACAACAAATCAACAACATATAAATAAGTCCGTGAATCTGTAATATTAATTAGTGAGCCACACTTTCAAAATTTAGAAAATACGCCATATGATTATGTAATTAATGATTTTAGGCTCCGTGAATATGTAATTGGCCCCATTTTGATGTCATCTTGCTAATTTTGGGCCTAATTTCATTCCTATGTGTTAAGGAATCCTAATTTACGGAATATCACTACATGCAAATCGATTATAGTTACGTGCATAGAGTTGACCAACACATAATCTCGAGCATGCACCGTTTTATTGACGATTTCAACTTTTCTATGCGTACACGGGGTCTTAATTCAATATGATTCGAACTATACATCACAGAATAATAAAGTACTTATTTTCTAGACTTGAGAAACAAAAGGGTCCTGATCAGAACTTTAGGCCTCTTTGATATGAGAGATGTGCTAAAGATTACGTTTGGAGGGTTATATCGATTTTCAACTACAAATTTGACTCGAAATTACCACTTTAGCTTCTAGAATTCGACTCCTAATTTCCACATGATATCGATTCTTAACTTACCCCATAATATTATATTTCGACATCATTTCAAAATTCATGTACGCAGATATTTTATTCAAATTAAACAAGATACGACATCATCCATGATCAAAAGTACATAGAATCATAGACTTTTTGTTTTGTTTTGTTGGACTAAAAAATTGTCAAAGTGCAAGTAAATTGAATATCGGAAATGCCTACAACAAATTTGTTAAAAGATATAGATTTTTAATAAATTAACTAAAAGACAAGAAAGGAATTTTGTTTCGTATCGTTTCCTATTTCATCGGCCTCTGAATTAAATGCCACTCATGATTCATGACTGTACAATTGTTGGACAGACTGCAGTGAAATTTAAAGAAACAACTTCGATTCCAATTTCCATAAATTAGTATGGTTCGTACTACAATGAAGATTTTTTAAAAAAATCTTTATTAAAGATTTGGATTACTTAATTTCAGTCTTAGTTATTTAATTTGAGAAGATAGTTACTTAATTATAACTTTAAAAGTTGTTTAATTTTAAATATCATTACTTAATTTAGCCATCGATTATTTAATTTTAATCGGTTACTTAATTTATTAAAAGAGTTCTCATTGTAGTGATATTGGTATTCAATTTGTAGCCGATGTAACGTCACTGTTCTGCAAATTATTTTTGAATTTCATTGAAATTGACCCACCAGTCTTCCACTTGGTCATTCTTTAAGATAACAAGACTATCCACTATATTAAATTGCACTACATATATTTATCAAAAAAAAAAAAAAAAAAAGAAATTGCACTACATATAAATGGACAGTGCTAGTCCACTTTTTTTTTTTAACTAGAAAATCGTTTCATACGTTAATTAAATATCTTGAATTAAGTTTGACCATGAAGATTTCTTCTAGAATTGGACAAAATATGTACGATTCGTTGAATTGATGAAGCTAAAGGCAAGATGAAAATAGCTCTTTGATAAGTACTTTTCTAGTTTCTATTCTTCTATGTAGTTGTTGCTTTTGAAATTGTAAAATAAAGTGTTGTCCAATTCAAACATTGTGTAGCAATTCAAATTTGATTTCCTATACTAGGGGGAATGCACCTGTCACATATTGACGACAGTTATAACTATTTTGGTTGCTAATCATGGGCTGCGTTTATGTAATATATTTTGTTCGGTGACGAGAATTCAAAGTTTTTGATAGTTTAATTTCACACCCTGTTGCATATAATAATTCAGAGAGCTTAATATATGTTTGAATTGATTGTGATGATTGTTAACATCTAATTTGTATCTTTTATGATTCTAATGTTTGTTGTCTTTTACAATGTCTTTTATTTGTGTCATTGCAAATGCATATGTACAATATAATAAGCAATTACGTCTGACAAAATTAGATTGAGATGATGCTTATAAGATAACTCATATTAGAGTAGTCATTATCGGTTTCAATTTAGAGTATAATTTACTTAAGTGCAGATCCATCTAAGATAAATCAAGGTATAATTTTGGTCCAATAAATACATTAGTAGCAACCAGTGGTGGAGCCAGAATTTTAACTAAGCAGGTGTTGAATTTGCTTAGCCAAAATCTGGCTATACGATGTGTACAGTGTACGAAAAAAAATATGTATAGAGTTCCTTCTACTTAATTCATGAGTAATATCAATTAAGACATTCCAAATTGTAATTTAGAAGTGGTCTTTAATAAACGAAAGAAGAGATATATTTTTCATTCATCTATATAATTTAGTTTAATCACACTCAATGTATTTATTTTCTTATAATATTGTTATCTATATATATGCAAACGATTTGAGAAAAGTAATCAAAATTGGTGCAATCTATGTCAATTAGTAACAAAACTTTTTTATGAATATGATCACACACATAGAAATTAGCAACCGGAGATCCACTCGAAATTGTATAATGGTCAATCATCATCTCATGGAAATGACCACATAACTTGTGAAAATGGAATTATTCATTCAATGAACACAGAAAGATACAAACAAATTCAAACAAATGAACAAAAAAATATACATATTGTTATTGTCAATCATGGTCTCCTTAGTGAAATTAATCCATGAGGGGTAGTCTAGAAAGTAATATTTTTAATGTCTATTCAATGTTAGAATTAGTACCTACAAAGGTGCAATGATAGCTCAAGACCCTTTGAAAGAAGCTTGAGTTTCACACCTTAGTATAAAGAGGTGTCCGTGTGTGTATAGAAAGAGAGATCAATTTCAATCCTAGTTGTATAAAAATAAATTCAACAATCCATTCAACAATAAATTCAAAAATCTCTCCAATCATAAATTTAAATAATAAATTCAACCATCCATTCAACATTAATTAAATCTGAAATTTGTCAAAAAAAAGAAGGGAAAATGGAGTTAGCAGGACGTTAAGGCACACATATGGGACGATGCGATGTGGGAGAAGGAAGCGGCTGCAGCGCGGTGTGGATGGATAGGAGCAGTGGTCAGCGGAGGATGGAGGTGTGGAGTGAAGTGGAGCGACGAAGAGAATCAGAGAAGAGATAGACCGAAACCTAAAATAGAAGAGAAGAGAAGGGCGTCGAGCTTAAATTGGGAATTAAAGGACCAGGGAAAAACACACCGTTTTGTTCTGGTCCACTTAATTTTTTTTAAGTGCACCGTTTCGCCCCTACACTTATGTTTTAAAACCCTATAACAAAACGACGTCGTTTCACCTTGGGGTTCAAATTAAAAAAAAGGGCAAGAAAGGTCTTCCCTGCCCTTCTGTAGCTCCTTTCTCATAGAATCAAAAGGATGGAGCCCCTTTCGAAGGGGCTCCTATGGCACTCTTTTGACACCTGCTTGTCTCTTAACGGCTCCATCCCTGGTGTCAACTATTGAGATGTCTTGTTTAGTTATGAGTTATAGTTACTTAACTAAACCTATGAAATCTAGTTACAACATTACTTAAAATTCTTTTTAAAGGGCAACAATTAGGTTTTTTTTGTGGGGGCAAATGTACTAGATTTTCTGCGTGGATCGAAGTTAAAGTAACTATCAATCCATCAGAAAATACTTGTGTTCTTGCAATGCATGCATGCATGGGAACATAGTAAGACATTGCTGGCGGCGCTACAGTGTCGAAAAAATAACGGCAGCGGCCAAAACCACGGGCTTCAATGATCTCGCATATACATCCATGAATAATCTAAACTGTACTTTTGAATTTATTTTATAAATAAATGAACATACTTGATTTTCCTTTCTTGGCTTACAACATGAACATTTGATTTGCATGTTTAGGTATGGGCCTAAAATTCTAAAACACATATATACAGAAATAGACCAATAATTAATTTAGGTGAAAATCAACGTGGAGAAATTTATAAATTAAAATCACAAAGAAATCAAGGAAAGGAAAGTTGTTGCTGCGGCAACACGTCGTAGCTAGCCCCTGATGTTTCTGATAATTCTCTAACTGTGTGATTTTGTTTTGATATGAAAACCGTTTGCGAGGTAATTTAGTTTGTCGCAATTTTACGACGAATTCATCGCAAAAGTTTGGGTTGACTATTTTACAAAGTTTTGCAACAAAATATTATTTCGTCGCAAAAAATTGCGATGAAATGTTAGCTCATCACAATTTTTTTCTACCTTTATTTTATATTTATAAATTAATTATAAAATTCATGCTTTTAATTTTATTAATATGACAAGTTAATTGTTTGTAATGATATATTCCTTAAATTTTCACCCAAGTTTTGAAAATTACTCAAATGTTATATGTCTTAAACATTCACCCAAGTTTTAATTCTTTTAGTATAAACAATAATATATTTTTGAATTAACTAGGATAATAATTTCTAGCAATTAATTAGAGAAAAAATATTTTCTAATTAGAATAAATGAATCAAAACGAGGGTGAAAATTAAAATATTTTCGTACTATATATATATATATTAAAATATTTGTCCAATTATTATAATTTACTTAATTGTTTTCATGAAAAAATTGTATTAAAGAGGAAAAGGGAACTTACAACGAATTCCTCGTAAAATATTTTCTTTTTAAATTTGAGATTTAAATTGCAAATTAAAATGCCATTACCTTTATTTTCCCAATATATATTTATATATTACAATATTTGTCCAATTATTATAATTTACTTAATTGTTTTTATCGAAAAATTGAATTAAATTGAAAAGGGGACCTTGCGACGAATTCCTCGTAAAAATAGCGACGAATTCATGGCAACATTAAAATTGTCGCTAGTTCGTCGCTATTTTTGCAACGAATTGTCTCAAAACATTTTTTTTTTAAATTTGAGATTAAAATTTCAAATTAAAATGCCATTAACTTTATTTTCCCACTATATATATATTACAATATTTGTCCAATTATTATAATTTACTTAATTGTTTTCATCAAAAAAATTGAATTAAATTGGAAAAGGGGACCTTGCAACTAATTCCTCGCAAAAATAGCGACGAATTCGTCGCAACATTAAAATTGCGACGGGTTCATCGCTATTTTTTTGACGAATTCGTCATTAATTTTATAATGTAAGGTTATATAATTAATTAATTTTAATTTTTAAGGTTATGAAGTTAATTAATTTTATAATGTAAGGTTAATTAAAAGAAAATTAATGTTCGTATTAGAATAAAATAATTTTCGTATTAGAATAAAAGAATCAAAACTAGGGAGAAAATTACAAACAATTAATGTGATATTAATTTAAATAAAAAACGTTGAATAATTTCTAGCAATTTTTAATACTGTAAATATTGGTTTTTTTCCCTAAATATTGTTTTTCACTTTTTTGTGACGAAGTCATCGCAATAATGGAAATTGCGACGCATTTAGTGACGAATTTGTTGCAACAGTGAATTTTTACACGACCCTTTCAAAATTTGATATATTTTTTCGGCGAAGGTTGGGAATTTTCTGCTTGTGACGAATTCGTTGCAATATCATACTTTATCCTATGCACCAATTTATCCTATGCACCTATTTAGTTCCAATATCGTCTTTCCTTTAAGAGCCGGAACTAATTCCCACACATTATTTCTCTTGAATTGGTTGAGTTCTTCTTGCATAACTTGAACCCAACACTCATCTTCTAGAGCTTCTTTTGTGTTCTTTGGTTCAACAATGGAGATGAATGTAAAGTTGCTTTGAAATTCATTCAAAGCTCTTCTAGTTTTAACTCTTTCTCCAATGTCTCTAATCACTTGCTCTATTGGATGATCTTTGACTCTTGTCCAATCTTTTGGAAGTGAAGTGGAAGCCTCTTCATTTCTAATGGATTCTTCATTAATTTTTAGCTCCTCCAAGCCTTTTTGAATGCCATGATCATCTCTCTTTTCAAAGATACCTATATCATCATCAACAACTTCCTTTTTTGGGGGTGAGATCATATCATCAAATTTAACATGAATTAATTTCTCAACAACTTTAGTTCTAGAATTAAATACCCTGTAATCTTTGCTATTTGTGGACTAACCTAGAAAAATTTCTACGTCTGATTTAGCATCAAATTTTTCTAAGTTATCTTTGTCATTATTCAAAATAAAAAATTTGCAACCAAATGGATGAAAATAAGAAATGTTGGGTTTCTTACCTTTCCATATTTCATAAGGAGCCTTCATTTGGTCCCTTATTAGATGAACTTTATTGATGACATAGTAAGCGGTGTTGATAGCCTCGGCCTAAAAATATTTTGGAAGTTCATACTCATTTAGCATCGATCTACACATCTCTTCCAAATTCTGATTCTTCCTCTCCACCACACCATTTTGTTGTGGAGTTCTTGGTGCCAAAAATTTATGCTCAATGTCATGCTGTCACACCAATATTCAAATGGTTTGGACTCAAATTCTCCTCTATGATCGGTTCTAATGGAAATTATAGATATGTTTTTTTTTATTTTGAACCAATCTACACCACTTAGCAAACTCATTAAACGTATCACTTTTATTAGCAAGGAATCTAACCATGCAAATCTTGAGAAATCATCTATAATCACCAAGGTATATAATTTGCAACCTAAGCTAACATGTCTAGATGGTCCAATCAAATCCATATGCACAAGGTTTAAAATTCTCCATGTAAAAATCTCTTTCTTTGATTTAAAAGAACCTCTAGTATGTTTACCCCTAATGCATGGTTCACACATATGCTCATTTTTAAAACGCAAATTTAGTAAACCTCTAACAATATCATTTTTAGCAAGTTTTGAAATCAAAGGCAATGGTTCATGACCTAGTCTTCTGCGCCACAAAAATGCATTCTCATCTAAAGATGACAAGCATTTTCATTAAACGATGAAGCATCATGCAAGTTCACAACAAAAATGTTCCCATACCTAAAACCAACAAATGCAATTTTGTCATCTTTTAAAACTGTGCAATGTGATGATTCAAATCTAACATCATAATCCATGACACACAATTTAGATACACTAAGCAAGTTGTGTTGCAATCCATCAACCAAATAAACATTATCAATGGTTGCAAATGTTCCTTACCCAATTTACCAATACCAATGATCTTACCTTTGTTGTTGTCACCAAATGTAACATGTCCATGATTTTTCATTTTGACTTCAACAAATAAGCTTGTCTCCACTCATATGCCTTGAGCTTCTATTATCAATGTACCATATGCTTGAGGATACTCTATTCTTGACTTGCACCTACAAAAGTAAGTTTGTTTGATTTCAATGGTACCCAAGCAACTTTGGGTCCTTTTGAGTTAGTCACATGGACCAAGTTTGGAAGAATGGTTCCTTTACGAATCCACGTCTTCTTCACCTTGATGGTCCTCCTCAAACTCATGCAAGAATATGAACTATGTCCAACTTTCAAACATCTAGTACATTTACCCAAGTTCAAAGAATCATTTTCATTTTGTTCAGAAAATTTATTTATCAAGGATGATTATCTAACAAATGGATCATAACCTAAACCACGTTTGGACAATGAAAATCTTTGTAAGGAAATCAATTTTTCAAAATTTTCTTTGCCACATGAAAATTTGTTAACAACATATGAAAATTCCTTTTGTATCCTATCAATTTTGTAATCCCAATATGGTAATTCAAGAGGAGGGTGAATTGGATTTCTTGCCAAGAACTAAAACTTTTGAAAACTTTCTGCAATCTTTTTTAAAACAAAGCAGTAGTTCAATCCAATACACAACCACAAAATCTAAAAGTAAAAAGAGTAAGGGATAGAAAAACAAATTCGAGATTTATAGTGGTTTGGTCCTCCTTGACCTATGTCCACTCCTCTAGCTCACTAGAGAGTTTTCAATCTAGTAACACCATCCTCACTTGCAGGAAGACATAAACTGTTACATCTCTTGTTTTACAGATTTACAAGTAACCTTTACACCTTGTTTTTAACTGGGCAAAACAAGAAAACCAACCCTCTTTGTTTTTCTAAGAAAACAAACAAAGCAAACCTATACTACCTTCAAGCTTTAACA
>CAODLS014744566.1:0-10487 GCA_948243855.1 Flueggea neowawraea | reverse complement strand
TCTACAACATGGTCATGCCAAAGTGCCTTCCAAGCTGAAATGTGCCCAAAATCGCTCCAAATCCACGCATTTCACCAACATTCCACCTAAACCAGCAAAGAAGACAAAAGACATAAAAAGACATGAATAACAATAATTTATTATGCAAAACAAACATAGAATGCAACATTAAATATGCTTAAAATGCAACCTATCAGACGGTCTTGAAAGAGAATAAGAGGGTGATGAGAGAAGATGTTGATGGTCCTTAATTACTCATAGTTGCAGGGAATTAAAAAAGAGGGAGGAATCACAGAAAGGGCGACCGTAGTAGAAGATTGAAATTTCGGCACTGTTAAGTGCTATTATTATGGAGAAATCGGTCACATGCAATCTAGCTGCCCACAGTTTAAGCAAGACTTGAAGAGTCTACAAGGAATGATGAAGAGTAAGTAGAAAGTTGATGATTCTTCGATTAATATGGTTGAAGATTATAGTGATGTATTGTTGACTGATGCTAATGATCTTGTTGAAGATCATTCTAGTTGTGTGTTAGATTCTGCTTCTAACATGCATATTTGTAGAGATCGAACTTGTTTTGACACTTTGCAGGAAGATGAAAATTTTGGCTACATCCATGATGAGAATAGTTCAAATTTGAAGATTGAAGACATTGGAAGAGTTCTCTTGAAGCTCCATAATAGTGTTGTCAAAACACTTGCTGATGTAAAGTTTGTGCCTAGTGCAAGAGCCAATATAATTTCTTTGGGTGAATTGACATCAGGCAGGTACGAGTATGTTGGTGATAGAGAGTTCTACAAGGTTTTCAAAGGTGATAGCTTGGTGTTCCAAGGAAAGAAGAAAGGAAAAAATATTTATTATTTAGATGGGTGTTCCCTTTACAATAGAAGCAGTAGAATGAAGAAGGCAAAGACTACAAAAGAGTTCAATTTTTTGAAACTGTTGAGATAAGTAGGAATTTGGGTAGAGAGAGGATTTGTTGGAAAAACTCTTCGAATCCCACATTGGTTAGGATTGGGTTTGGGAAAAGTCCTCGTCCCACATTGCTTAGAAGTAGAATAGAAAATGGTGTCTCCCCTATAAATAGGCCTTAGATCTTAAGTGTTTTGTATCACAAATCCTGAGCTAGTTAACTAGTGGTGTAACTTGAACTTTGGTTTGTGAGAGTGAGAGGGTTTTTTACAATTTTATCTGTCTAAAAATTGTAATATTATTTTAGTGGAGTTCGTGAACATAGATCTATTGAGAGACCGAACCACGTTAAAAATTTCTTGTGTGTTCTTCTTTTTTTTTCTATTATTTATTTTCTCATGGGAGTTTGTTTGTGTGTTTGGACCCCAACAACTAATTGTATTATTGTAAAGCAATTCAACGACTTCATAGAACATCTGCTACAAAATTAATTGAATGAATAAGTGGCCAATCATACATACATACATGTATGCCCATGTGTGTTGAGTTAGATTACGATAATGTGTATATACTTTAATCTCAAGCGAGTGAATGAAATATTTATCAAGTGAACAGGTTGAATGTCAAAATGAGAGATAATCTGAGACCTTTTTATACTTAATATCTTGCAATTCAGTAATTGAATATTCATTAGATAAAAAGATTAAAAGTCCGAATGAACTTCACTCTAAAATACACTTTGTGAGAGATGATTGTCTTAGAAATTTAAAGGTCAAGTTGGAACAAAGGTTCTTGACAACATGGTTCAATCACCCGTCATTACGATAAGATAAAATAGTTCATATCTCCGATTTCAATCGTTTTTACTTGATATAACATAGCACAACATTATATTTATTGACCAATTGATTTAGATAAGGAGACAAAGTTGTAACACTGCCTCTCTATGATTTTTTTCGCTACGATCCAAGAGAAAATGTTAATTGCCAAATACGTGGCAACTTGTAAATTGTCATGTACCTTGCATATTAAAATACTCAAATAGATTTTTAATCTTTTTATTTATGTAAATGACATGTATGATGCAAATTAATTATCGTGATTTATATTTTATTTTTGAATTAATGGAGAAAATGCATATCAATTATACAAATTATCATGCACCCATTCTTTGAAAACAATGGAAATTTCCTTAAATTGCGAGAAAAAATTGTTGATGTTACAGGGTCATGAATTGAACACATTGACCCTTTGGTTAAATATATAAAATTTAAAAATATAAAATACTTTTAATATAATTGGACTTGAGCCAAAAATTTGGGCCCATATCGTGATCCCAACTCGCCTCACACTTCCAGTAGAGAAAAAAACATGAAAAAGGAAAAGAGACATTAAAAAAAATACAGTTTGATGTTGATTACAATAAAATAATTAGAATCTAATTAATAGGTTCTCCTGTTAATCACATTTAAGGTAAAGAGGAATTCTCATTCCCTACTTAGGTGGTATTGAGAATGAATTTTATGTGAACTGAACCAAAACAATGAAAATCGAAATCCAATACCGATTGCCATTTTCATTATTTCCCCTCTAAAGTTGTTGAAACAAACCGCCCCCTAATTTTGGAGCTATTTTCGAAAGATGTATTTGTAGAATGATTGGATTCCAACATGAATCATGCAACCAAGTCACAACATCCGACTGAAACGTTAAAAATGATACCATTATAATTTTATTGCGCAATAAATTAATTATCAACAATTAATTGTATTGACTACATTCTTTTTTCACATGACAATTTTTAATAGGGCTTATCATAAATACGTGAACTAAATGTTTTTTATTGTTAATTTTCAAACTATTATCTTCAATCACTAAATTAAATGTAAATCATTATTAAATTTTGAACCATTAAAAGGATAGTAAGCCCTTGAATTAAATAGTATTAGAGAAACATTAATGAGCCATTTTTACTTTATAAGAATCGAAAATGATAAAATAATAAGTTTAAAATCAATAATAGGACATATTTAATTTAGAGATTTAATTACGATGAATATGTTTAATAATTGAAACACTGTATATACTGATCATTTTAGAATTCATACATTACATAATAAATTAGACAAAAGATCACTATTAGGTTTTCTTTAGTAGTATTAAGAAAATGGGTATTTAAAATTTTCAGTGTTAGACGTAGCTGCAGTACCTATAACTTAAATTATTAGATTTTTTTATTATCATTGCAAATAGTTGTTAACTTACTATCGAGGGTGATATCCTAGTTGTAAGGGCTCTTAATATGCACCGCAAGACCTGAATGCAATAACCATTAGAAGGGGTTGCCTGAAGGCATCAATTAGCTGAATTTTGAGTGTGCTTGGTTGGATTCCTACGACTTGTCCTACCAATTGGGGATGTGATGACGAAATTTGGTTTTTTCTTGACTCAATTATGACTTAAACGAACATTCAGCAATAAAGAAAGACTTGTATAAGCATGTCCAACAAAGATAAGTCATCCCTTTCTCATCCTTGTTTTTCATAAAAAAATAGTTGTTAACCTATATTTATATAGTGCTTATAAAAAAACCTATATTTGCGGTAGTCAACGATAGTGAGTGTGAAAACAATCCAACAAAGTATGAACTAGTAGGGATAGGTATTCGAGTACATGGAGCTATAAATTCCATATCCAATCATTATTTCATCAAAATGATGTCAAGATGCTCTAAGCTTGAGGTGTGGAAGCGGACAAATTAGACAACCTTAGATTAATTTGGACACAAAGTAGTGACCTCCATGTGTATACATCGTGTAAGAGAGAAAGAGAGGAGAAGTAATGAAATAAATTTGGATTTAAATGAGCAACAAAAACTGACCATGTGTGGGGTCTTTGAGAGCCATATTGAAACTTGAAGATGAACAAACGTATAATTAGCAAATTACATCAAGTCCTCAACTTTAATTTAAAAATTAGATTATTTAAATTATTTCACTATTTCCCTCCCCCCCTCCTCAAATCCGCACTTTGTATTCATACATAGTAGTGGAATTTCTTTCATAAAACAAAAATATCGAACGTTTCTTGGAAAATGAAATGAAGAAAGAAATAACAAGTAATACACAGCGTGGGCCTAAAATTACTTTTATTATTTTTAAAAATAATAGCGGTATGGCCCCGCTGTATTATTAGTTTTTTTTAGATTTATTATTGGTCTTGTAACTCATTTGTACGCTAAAATTATGACTCTTTTATATTGATTCATTGACATCAAATTCATTTAAACTACTTATGGTCTATGTAATCCATAAATTGTAATTCTTAATTTATCCGCTCTATAATGAAAGTGATACAAAACTTCTCTCCTCTTAAATAAAGGTCTCAAGTTTAAATTTTGAATAAGAGAAATTTTGAAACGTGTAAAGAGAGTTTTGTTGTTCAAAAGCTTTTTGTATGACTCAAAACTTTTAAATTTAGTGGAGAAAATTTTGAGGTTGACTTGAACCTAAATTATTAGTAATTTATTTTTTTTTAATCTCTATAATTCATTGCCAAATAGGTGATGTATATCTAGCTGAAGATTTTTTAATTATACCTGAAGAGAAGGAAGATTGACAGAGCGAATTGATATTGTTTGGATGTGATAGTTTCTTTTAGAGATCACAAAATGGGACATCTCACCCTATTTGCAATGACATAAGTCAATAAATTGTAACCATTTAAGAGTAGTCAACTGATATAGATATTTATGTTGGAGAATGATTAAAAGTAGCGATATACTTTGGGAGCAAATTGAATGGCCCAAAATTAGGGTTTCGGAAATGGGTTAACCAATAGGGGGCTTCAATTTTCTTTTGTCAAATTAATGCTCTTCTCCGTTAAATAATTACTCATTTCTTCTATGACCATTTCGAATAATTAAATTGCTAAGCTGGTCTCTAAAGTTAGTAATTGAGATTTAACCTAGAAAAAAATACCATCGTTTCTGAATATCCATGCATTAAATGGAGTTGTGTTCTACAGTTCATTCAACTCTTAACTTACTCAAGAGTCATTTGGCATAACTAATAAATTGAGATTTTACAAAATCACTGTATTTTCGCTATAATTTTCTTTTACAACTTTTCGGAAAAAAATATTAATTCCCTCATAATTTTTTTTATGGGAAATTAGATTGTGAGCCTAACTTAAACAAGTGTGATTTTGGGGAAAAAAATATTTTAAATTGCTGAATATTTCAAAGCAGACTTCAACAATTTATACATTTTGTTCATGTAGTAATAATATCCCAAGTTCAACTTTCAACTATTTAAAAACTAAGAATTTTAAATAGATCTATAAATATAAACTTTTTAAATCCATGCTAAAAATTGCAATATTTTCCGAATTAAGTTTGTTTGTATGTGGCGGAGATAGATCTAGAAAGTAAAAACCTCACTTTTTGTTGGTAAGTAAGTAAAACCTCAATTAATTTGGATTCAAAATCCAATCTACAAGCTCTCAGATATATTTCAACAAATCAGTATCGAAACAGACTCTAATTTCTCATTCTTTTTATAATCAATCTGATTCCAATATAATTTTGAACCAAACTAAAAGCTAGTTTTTTTTTAAAGGTAAACCAGTATGTAGTTAATTAGGAACATATAACCAAATATATATGAACACTAAATTAATGCTATCGCTATTTGTTCATGTTACAAGCGCCATAAGAGCGGCGTCTTTAATTGGAATGTCACTTATTGCTTTGTTTTCTTATGCTTCCATAATGGTTATCAATCTACACATTATTCATGTCAGGAAAAAAGGAACATACACACAATTAAAGAGAACATATAATGACTTGTAATCAAAGAAGAAATTACACAGAACATACATGATCTTAAAACAACTAGTAAATTAAGGATTTAAAAAGATGAATGAGTCGGATGGAGACGAGAAGATATACATGAATGAGAGCTATTAAAATTGAACTTAATTCTACTCTGAAGGCATCTTATAAAGAGAGGACTTTCACTAATGACAGCTATACCTGCTCAATGTAAAGTTTTCCGTACAATAAACATAGAAAAGTGATTTTTTAGGAAAAAAACTTAACATTATTAATATTGTAATCTCCAAACTTATTATCCAGTTCTTTTTGAAATATAAAAATTATAATTAATTATTGGAAAAAATATTTTATCACAACATTTGTATTATTGTTCTTTAAAAAATATGTACATATTGTTCTTTTAATAAAAAATAAGTTATCGATAAACGCCGTCCCAATCCTGCGAAACCAACAAAGAATTCCACTATGTGATCATGGAATGCGTTACATATGTATAATAGACAAAAAACTATTTGGCAACCTTTAAAAAGGTGGCTACTCAAAGAGACAATGGAGGATGGATATACATTTTTTTATCTAATCAAAACCTAAAATAATTCAATCATATATGATTTAAAAAGAAACTAGAGATTGATCCACAGTTTCTTATTCAAGTAATATATGCAAGTGGTTTAGAAAGTGGCTATACTACATTGACAACATATATAAACAAATAAAAACATACAATATTGTATTAATTTCAGTAGCTCTCAGATTTGAACGCCCTCTATATCTTTAATTAACAAACAAATGTCATATTCTTTCTTTTATTAACTTGTCTAAATTCTAGTTATCCTCACCAACCCTCTATAATCTCATCATTAAATTAAAAAAAAAATGCACTTCTATTCAAAGTTTTTAATTATTTCTACGTATGAATATTCAACTAGTATATATGATCAATTAGTATATTGCATATTTAATCGTATTTAGTATATTCTAAATTTAAAAATGCCATGCTATCCTTTCTATATTTTCACTATATAATTTACTTAATCTATTAATTTATAATTTATTTTTTATTTTTGTTATATAGAAATCACCTAAAATCTAAATTTGTAGGTGAGATCACCAAGCTGGAAACAACAATCAGTCTCCTAAAATATTAAAAGAAAATTGCATTGAATTATTGGATTGCACCATATAAGATTATCTCTCATTTTCATTGACTTTGATTGAACTTCCCTCGTTTGAAAATTGCAACACAAATTTTCCACCATAAAGAAAGAGAGAAGAGACTTTGTTTGTGTCAACAGGATGATTATGAGTAAATAAACAATTTGACTAGTGGGGTATGTCTTGCCCACTTAAAATTTTTAGTCATCTTCTTTGATGGGGTTGATATAAATCTTGACACTCTTTGATGAAACATTCTTTTGGTCATTATTTGGCCCCCACTTGTTATATTTCTACAATTGTCGTGGAGATTGGAGTTGAGTTTTGAAAATAAAACTCCTTGTTTGTCCTCATATACTTTTTTGATAAAAAAAACTACATTTTTTAAAATTTTTCTGTTGTCCCTCTTGCTGCTATGTACATGTACATATATTATTTATTAACTGTGAATGACAATCGGTGAATATATTAAATCTTACCTATACATACATATAGAGAGAAGAGGAATCAACTTACATGAAGTGTTAATTTTTTTAACTTACCTCTAATTATCACTCTTCATTGTTTTAGATCTAATAGTTAATATAAATTTCATTTTAGATTTAATTCTCACCATTAGATCTAAAATAAATAGATGGTAAATAATAAGAATAAGTTTAAAAAACTTGCACTTGTGTAATTTTTTTAATATAGATGGTGGTCAAGGCACTTGCTGTAAGTTGAGCATTCTAATATATATATACTTCTTGAAATTTATCAATGAACTTAAAACTCATTAATACTAGAGTCAATTCGAATACTGAAGAGTGAAGAGTTTGATTATTGGTAGCACCAAATAAAATAACCACCTATCAAAAAAGTATACTTCTTGAAATTTAATTTTTTAATTGTTTGAGTATCTATTGTCCATAAATCATACAGTAAATAATAGAGATTGATTACAAATTTAACAAATTATATAATAAATATTAGATAATTGATACGTTCTTTAAAATTATAATTTATTAAAAACGAATACAATCAACTAATAAAATATATATATTTTTTAGAAGTCAATTAATTGCTTCCACCAAAATTTGAACCTTCAACTTCTTGACGCTAGAGTTGACTATACCAATGAGATACAAATCCATTTGTAAATATATATATTTTATACCTTAAATATTTTTAAATTTAAATGTTAATTAATTTGGTCAAAAGAATAGATATTTATTCCATGGAAAACATAGGGACAATTTGCAGCAAATAAAAAATTTAAAAATCAACGCATAATTATTGTGTGAGAAAATAAACAAATGAAAGTGTTTTGGATATCACACGCGTTTATCTGTCCAATGGAAAAGATTGGAAGTGGTGAAAGCAAGAAGCAAAAAATTCCGTGATGATTAATCTATAATATATGCAGAAACTAATACAAACACTCTATATAAATTTCAATTCTAAACTTTTACTCATAAACTTTAACAATATTAGCTATCAAACAATAAGAACTTGATTTCAAAAAAAAAAAAGACAATAAGAACTTAATTTGTAATCAATTACTGATGTCTTAAAATTTAGGTTTAGGAATATTGGTACTACGTTTTTTAAGGCAAAAGATGGCACACCATGATCTCATCTTTGCATCATAAATATGTGGTCCGAAAATGTTTTTAAATAATGTTTTTATTTTAAATAAATTTGAAGAAACCATGCAAAAAAGCAATGACTAGGACGGTGTGTCGAGAGAGGGCTATATTATATATGAAGAATAGAAAAACAAATGGATGGACCTACTTCTTCTAGTCCTGTGCAATCCCTTTCTTCACAAGTCATGATTGTTTAAGGCCAGCTTCATCTTTCTTCTATTCATATTTGCTTTCATTAAAGAAAGAAAGAGTATAGCTATGGAACTAGCCTGATTCTTGTTCACGCATCAATGGACCAGATATGATAAAGTCCTTACCCCATGATTTTTGCAAATTTGAAATATACCCAAATTAAGAATAGAGAAAACTTATAGTATTTTCATTTAAGTTGTGTAACTAAACTGATAAACCGCTTGTGAGTAATACACATATACTTATGTATGTACATTAGAATGTATCCTTTGTCACACCAGTAAAGCATATTTTATAATTGTACTTTTGACTTGAATATCATTTCTACCATTGAACAATTGCTTATGAGTAATACTCATTATGTGTGTTGGAGTATGCCCTTTCTCGCATATATTATGCGATTGTTCTGACTTGAAAATCACCTCTACCATAGAACACCTAATAAATGAATACATATTTTGTGTAGATGTTTTAAAATTGCTTGACCTAATATACCAAAAAGGGGTAATATATTATCAATTTTTGTAGAAGGAATTCTTTTTGGTAAGAAGGAAAACAGAATCCAAGAGACAAAAGGTTAGAAGGAGAAAACGAACATGGTTTTTGGAGTCCATTAGAGGCTTCCATTAATAAGTTACATTAATGAGAGAGTAAAGTAGAGATTTTCCAAGTCTGGAATGCTTATGACATATAGCAAGAGCCAATGATTAATAAATATATTTGGCATACATGTTGTCCTTTTGTTCATTAATTAAATGTTAATTACACTTCTTGTTTTCTTTATAGATATGTAATTATTAGTATTTTTTTTAAAGAGGGCGGCACCTCCTTAAATTTTACCAATAACTCTCACTTGTGGCTGAGAAAAATCGTGGTTACAAAAACTCAGGAAAACTCGAGTAAATAAACATCCAAATCTAGCGTAGAACACAATCTTCTTAACCCTTGACAAAACTAAACAAAACACAACAAAACAGTACATAAACTTGCACTAAAGGAAAACATGAAAACTCACACAAACATACCTGGTGAATTGCGTACTGTTGGCATCGTTGTCAATCTCTCTCAGCTCAGTGGGTGTAATATCAAGCATTTTCGTACCCATCGGTTTGTTCACAGCGTGGAAGGACAACCAATCCGCCACCGAATTGTATTCTTGGTATATATTGTAATATTCTGTCGGATCCTGATGGGTGACAATGTAGTTTTTCGATCCGTTCCGCTTTGATCTTGGTTGTTTAGAGTGTTGAGTGGGTGATCAACGGTTTTCATTGGGGTTACTAGTTAGCAAGTAGGTGTAACTCGAGTAGGATGATCCATAGATAACTCAAGTAAGTTTTTTGTGTAACTCGAGTAAAACACGGGTCAAATAACTTGAGTTAGTTGTTTGGTAACTCGAGTTAGCCGTGTAAAGCTGAAATGGTGCATCTCGACTTTTCTTCATCTTTATAGCACCCAATCGCCCATCACTCCTCATTTACTCCTCATAACTCATCAAGTTTGAGCTCTCAACTACTCTCATTGCTTCTCCTTAGATTCCTAGCACCTATTGAGGTAAGATTGACTCTCCATTGCTCACATTTCATCATTGTTCATGCATCAAGGTTGCATTCTTTATTTTAGGCTGAATTCCTTTATGGGTTTGGATTTTGAGTAAGTTTTATGTGGTGATAAGGAGTTAGAGATGTTAAATCGTGTTATTTAGAGACTAGAAACTCTTGTGATAAGCTTTGAATCATGAGATTTGAGGTAGTTCTTGAATG
>CAODLS014742187.1:0-15157 GCA_948243855.1 Flueggea neowawraea | reverse complement strand
CGTGCTCAAATGAGATTGATAGGGGTTATCAATATCATTCATTTGGTCAGTCTAGTTGGATATAAAGAAACATTTGATTAAGCTTTATAAAGATGACATGATCCATGCTTTATGCTTAATCGAGATATCGCATGACAAAATGACTAAATATCGTACTGTGGATTAGGTATTGCCGAGTCATCAAATTCGCTCAAGTTGGGTAGTCATAATGTCTTGCTAGAGTCTGCTTATGACTTGTGGGTCTAAATGGTAATTTGGGCCTACTGCCAATATTGAGTGAACCTAAAAGGTCACACACTATAACGAGTTGTTGTTTATAATGTATCTTGCTATTATTTTATGAGAATATTTTAAATACAATTAATTGGTTAGTTGTTTTAAAATGGGTGATGAAATAATTTGTTTTAGAATGGTTTTGAAACAAATTAAAAATTCATTTGACCTAGTCAAAATAGTTTGTTTGACTTAGTCAACTAAGAAAGAGTTTTGACTTGGTCAACAAAAGAAATAGGCAATTAGTATTTATTTATGAAATAAATAATTGGGCCGAATTTATATTTTATTTATGAAATAAAATATGACCGGATTTATTTATTGAAGAATAAATAAATATTAGAGCACTTTATTCTTGGAAAATGAATTCTTGTTAGAGCATAATTGGATCTCTTAGTAAGACTAGGATTAGGGTTTGTTAAGGTCTATAAGTAAACTTATAAGAAACCTTGGCCCTTTTTTATAGTTTTTCCTCCGGGCTCCATATATCCTATTCATTGTCGTCCACATTATTCAAAAAGAAATAGAGAAAAATAGCAAGGTGTTTTTTAAAGTCAAAAATTCGGTGCTAGCACACTAACAGCTTGACAGTTTGTTCGTGTGGATACCGGTAAAGGGCGTTCGCATCCTGCAATGTCTATGACTCTATTTCAACAGCACCTTCTCATTCTTGTTTCGAACCATCGAGGTAAACACACATTCCATTGTCGGTTTTATCAATTTGCATGGATCCTTGGTGGATTTTGTTGACAAAAAAATTAATTTTCGTTGCGTGTATGTGTCACGTTTTCCAACAATCACGACCATGACACTTTTTTGGTTGCGTTTTGGTGAAAATTTTGGGTGACACAACCGTGGCCCATCTTTTCTCCATTTTTCCTTCAATTTCTTCATCCATTCATGAGTTGGTTCAAAACCTTTTCACTTTGCATCATTTCTCCATCATTTTCAACTCATTTTCTTAACATTTCTCTCTTCCTACAAATATCATAAACACCATATTAAATTCATTATAAGCATCATTTGTAGGGAAACAATGTATGCATTCTTGCTTGATTTATCATGTAAATTTAGCATACATCAATTACATCCTTGGGTTTTAAAATCTCAAGAGATCAATCTGATGGATATTATCTCTTTCTTCGAAAGGGATGCATCAACTGAGTCGATTAAGTCCTTTGGTTTTAAAATCTCAAAATATCGGTCCATTGATCCAAGTGATTGTTATCTCTTTCTCTGAAAAGGAAGCATCGACTAAGTTTTAGAATGATTCAATTTTTATCTCATCTATCTTAAGAGTGTGCGGATGTTCTTGATCTTAACTTTAGTGGGACTAAGATTCCTATTTTCCAGTGGAGTAGGAAACTTAAACCTAGTAAGAGCATTTTAGAAAATTCATCCAATGGGAGTTCCTATATGAAACTTGAATCTAGTTGGAACATTTCTGAAAATGCGTAAAACTAAAAGGGGTAAAGTCTCACGATGACATTTTTTTTGATAAATGAAGTCTTACGATGACATTTGTTCGATAAATGAATCAATCATGATTCTTTTAGCAACCCCACAAGTCAAGGACGAACCTATAAGTATGTTAAAGGTTCACTCATCCCAGTGAGAGTTGTATGGATTAAGCCATAGAAGTGCAAATGATATTTGAAATTAAACCATATTGATAACTAGTTGATCTACCCAAAGGGTGAACACCTATTGTAGATAAGTGGATTCGTGAACGATAAATCGAGTAAGATATCGATAATCGCTTAAATAGAATTTACTCAACGAGATTGGAAAGACCAACTTGTTGAAAGATTTACCTTCATCAAATAGACTTTGGTATTTAGGCTAGTCTATACCTCGACCTACATTGTTAGATATAGAGACGCCTTTTCTCATTAGAGAATATGGAGTAAAAAACTATAAGGTTTAATCTAATGGTTTCATCATCCAATTCTTAATAAAGAATTTGCAGTAGAAACCTATATGCTTTAACCAAATGGTTTCATCGTCCAAGATAAGATCTTAGACATTTTTCATGAGAGATGATATATTCATGTAGGTTATAATAATGCCAAGGTGAATCTTATCATTCTTACCTAGTTTGAACATCACACTTGTAGCTCGAATTGGTCTAGCATACTTGAATGACTTAAAAGATTGGTTATCATCCAACTTTAAGATATATAATACGGGTTTGGAGTCAAACTCCAAGAGATCGTTCAAGTATATTGTTGTTCCTCTTCAAGTGAGATGGGTCAACAAAGTATTTGAACGTTTCAATATGCAAAAATGCATAACCCATAGATACCATATGACTAAGAGCAAGTCTCTTAGTAAATGCATGTATACATAAACCTATGTGAGAGGAAGAATGTGTAAGGACTGTTCTTCACACAAATGTCATATGAATGCTTTTTGTAATATAGAGTATATGTGTTAATTACAAGACCATGTATTGTAGTAAATGCTTAGGTGTGTATAATGCCTAGAGTTTTCTATGCAGATAAGTTAGCCAACAAATATTGATCCAACACATAAAGAGGATTTTGGAAAGTAGTGAGCTATATACTTTGATTCTTTAGAGGCACTGCAAGGCACTATGTTATTGTAAGGGCTTATGATAAAATAAAGCACAGTGGCTACTCTGTGTAATGATGTGGACTATAGGGAAGTCCATATCTAGTTATGTGTTCTTACTTGATAGAAAAATCACTCAACGTAATAGTGAGGAATAGATAAAAGTGTGTGGTAAGAGAAATAGAGACCATAGCTTCATTAGTTGTAGTACAGTGTGAAGGTTGGCTATACAGTGGAATGATCCATTTAACACTAACCACCTAAAGAACCTTCGACAGTCCTTAGTGACAGTCGACCTTTATTGCCTAAGAATCGAGAAGATCTTTTATAAGTCTAAGTAAATCGAGATCAAGTATCATTTGTTATGAGAGACTTGGTTGCACAAGGACAACTGAACTTGAGTACAAGTTTCACAAGAAAAAGTGAATTTGTAATGTAAGTCCATGCAAAACGTGATTGTAAATCCATTAATAAAAGCCCATAAGGAACAAGTTTCTTAAGACCCGCATGGTACATGAAGTGTATAATCCCTTAGCACATGATATTTAATAAGATCATTGTGAGCAATACACGAGCACAAATCTTGAGAGTTAATATTTGTTGTAGCGTTGAGCATGAAACCATGTTGGATAGACAAATAACCCACTCACATGAGTGTTTACCTTAGTTTTCCCAATTCATCATAGGGAATAACTAAGATGAGGCTGATTTTGAACGTAGAAAGATAGCACGTTCATAATCAAGAGGTTGTTTTGCATTTTACAAATGTGAGTTCATTGTAAATGGAAGAAAACACTTGTATGAAAAGATGCGTACACCATAGGATAAATTCCTATGATGATCATTAAAATTGATCAGATGCTAAAATTGAGAAAATTTTAGCATATTCTGTCTTAAAACCAGAAGTAATCCTGTTAAACGTGGATTAAGGTTAGATGGAGAAATACATAGTAACCGAAACTTTTTTGTGTTGTGACAATGTTGTATAAACATGCATTCCTCTAAGGGAAGGAAAGACCACCATAACACATGATCATATCATGTGTGCTATATACACAACTACAGGAATGGAGAAGATTGAAAAATGATCTCACTTTTCCTAGTGTGAGATGTTGTAGTGAACACGCGGTTCTCAGTACTACCTACCCTTAGAACCCTTAAAACATTCAAAACGTATAGTTGAGTTTGGCTACTTTAGCTTGTCATTAATGGTCATGATTGATTCGACCAAGCGTGACTAGCCAGGCAAGTAAACTTGACTATATGGATTGTTTAGTGTAAGAGGAGTTCATTTCTAGATGCATTTGCACTAGTCTCATAACTTTGCTAAGCTAGCTCTCATGTAGCGTGTCATATGATGTGTGAACTTTGAGAAAAGTTTTCGTGAGATTGTAAAGTTCGAAAGCAACGATTGTGTGGTTACGAACTAGGGGAAGGCATGTGTTTCAGCAGTCTAAGCTGTTGTTGCATACAAATTGGCAGAATGGAGCTGTTCTGTAATAGAAATATTTTGGCATGATTGAGTTAAGAGCTGTTATATACCTTAACAGGTGTATAGCAATTGCGCTCTCATCATATGATGGTCGCGCGGTCTATTTGTCTATATGATGAGGGGATCAAGCATGGTTACGTGAGTACTAACCATGTTACATGACGTATTAAGGTTCTGTCATGTACGAGTGAGAGATGTTGGAAAAAGTGATCCGCCCATGACGGGTGAACCGAACCAGGTCGATCAAGGTGTGAATTGAGACCGTAGACTACGACCAATTGGCAAGCCTAATTGAGTTAGGCCTAAGATGGGCCCATAAGCCCATTATGCCCAATAACCACTAATATAAATAGTGGTGATGGAAGGAAGAATCCATTCTTCCATTTTCCATTCCAACAAAAACATAGAAAAGAGAAAGAGAGAGAGAGAGAAAGAAGTGTTATTTCTTCCTCTATGTCGCACCTCCCTTTCCACTCGTTCATCGATAATCCCGATCTAAAAAGGCATCTAGACTATGAAAGAGATGAGCACTCCAGTCGATTTCTTGACTGGAATCGAGGTTAGTAAGTCGAACCTATTTATTATACTGTTTATTTATTGAACCAGTATAGGATTCCTTTAGTTTGTGATGTACAACAAATAAATTATTTTTTCAAGTCCAAAGCTGTTAAATTATGACAGTTGTTGATGATATGTCAAAGACAATCGTACTACATCAAAGGATTAACCATTTTAGGCTCATTATAGTTTTGTTCCCCTAGCCTCAATTCCTAAAGGAACATCTTGTTTCTTGCGACCTTGAGGAAGTTGATTCTCTTGTGCTCAAGCAAGAAGATTTTTGCAGTGACTTTCTTCCAAAGCACCTTATGATCTCTTTGTCACCTCTTTGATTCTAGTGTAAGCTCGCACAATAAGAAGAAAGACCGCTTATGAAGGATTTGCTAAATGAGAGTCACCATCTCCCTAAGCGCTTTTAGGTTTTTATTGTTCTGCTTTCATGATCAATTCTTTATATTCACTGAGAGGAACAACGACTTCGACCCTCCTTTAGGGGCTCCCCTTGACTTTCATGGAGAAATAGGATTATCAATGTCCTTATATTCATCTTTAGATTGTCTAGACATGGCTTTTCATTCAACTCCCTATAGATGGTACCAATTGTTATGGACCATGTCCTTTATTTTTTTTTGGGAAAGAGGGTGGTACCTCATAGACTTTATTAAATTGTCCTCACTTATAGTATAGGAATACCGTCGTTACAAGAGAGGTGGAAAACCACTTGGCTAGAATTACAAAGAAACAAAACAAACACAAGGCCAAACAAAACAGTACAAAGAAATAAAAGACATATAAATCTATACCTAAACATACCTACAGTAAGATGTTTCCTACATCGTTTTGCAAAAGCTGACGCACCTCTAAAGGAAATTCATCAATGATATGAATCCCTCTAGGTATACTATAAGCGTATTTGCACATCCAATCCACTACTGAGTTCCCTCCCTGGAAAGCATGCTCAACTGAAATCTGCCAATCTCAATCTACTAATTGTTGGATAGTTAGAAACAAAGGCTTATATTGAGTTGGGGTGGCCACTTCCCTTTTAATCATTTGTACTACTATATGGCTATCTGACTCGACTTGAATCTTCCTCCATTGGTTGGTACCTACCTAGAACACATCATTTTCAAGTCCTTTCCGCTTCTAAATTCTTTAGGAGTCTTATGATAGTACTTTAACTATCACGTTTTCAAAAATTTCTAGATTGGTTCCCCAATATGGAAAAAATGGATGAAGAGCACGAATCTTTGTCACTTTATGTAACTCATATTTATTCATACTCTCCTTAAGACCACCAACTCAAATACACTTAAGTATTGTGTGTCTAATGACATGTTAAACATATCGACAACATCATATCACACTTTGAGATTTATGCGAAAAGTCTCATTTTTGAGTTCCATTTGATGCATTATGGATTTATCCCATTCGAACTATGATCTAGATGGATAATTAACCATTATGATTTCTATAATGAATTATAGCTAAACTGGGGTCATACACACGTATGTACTACTCATGATCGAAAACTTATCTCGATGACCTAAATAGGAACCATAATTGCACATTTTAAAACAATATTTTCCAAATAGATTTTTAGAAAAATTATTTGGCAGAAAACACAATTTATACAATTTTTAAATAATTTTCTTTGTCCAAAACTTTATGAAAAATACTTTTGGAATACGAAAAATTATGAAAAATATTTTAGAAAATCCAAAAATTGTAAATTTTAAAACTACCAAAAATTTGGTTGTTGGAATAGTACTCACGCGCCAAGGGAAGGCAGAGCCACGTGCAACGACATACCTCTACCTCCGTTCTACCACGTGTCAGCTTCATGTGAGACCACGTGTCCAGACCTTGTAGGTCCACGTGTGAATGACATGGCAAAACTGTCCAAGTTGGCACCGTCATGTGACGCTAAGGTGGTTGCCATGTGGCACCATCGGCCGTGTGTCACCTCTTGGTTGGGTGAGTATTGGTGACGTGACTCCCAGTCAGCACCTGCCATATGGCAATTATGTGGCAACACATGCCACATGTCACTTGCTGATTGGTTTATGTTAGCTAATTCGACACATAGGTAGAACTATCCACATGGCACATGTGTCATCAATTCGATCAGCAATTTTTGACACACAACATTCTGTGATTAGGCCATGCTTTCTCTCTAAGCAAAGTAGAACATGCCATGTCAGCCCTAGCGCCACACACTCATGATGTTCACGCACCACTCCCGGTTGCTTTATGGCTTTTCTATTGGATTGGTTTATGTTTTGGGCCTTTTGGACTCGCTTATAGGGTCAAAATCATGAAATTCCAACTTTTTATCAAGCCTCTTGTATCTTCCCGGTCAAAAAGAATCAAAAGTCGAACCAAATAACAAAATCGTCTCAAAATACAGATATGAAACAAATTCATTATGGCATATAGAACATTAGACTAGCATGTACTTATGAACAAAATCAATAAGTACTAACCTAACAAATTCATTATCGTCTCGAAGGATAACCACCTCCTTCTTAGCTATGGAGGTTGACGACCTCACTTTCTCTCTGGGGAGAGAAGAGGACGTGTGGTGAAATTTTGGTGGCTACAACTAACGTGAAGTTTAATCCTAAAGATGCATTTTTTTTACGGTGGATGACAAATATATGTAGATCCCATACATATTTGTCGCTTATTTACCTTTGCAAAACAGCAGCAGGCTCTCTTGAAGTCTTTAGATTGGTTGATTTTCGTTGCTTGCAGTCTAGAGCTCGTTCCAAATTCATTGTCAAACTCACTAGTCGTAGAAAGTAGTGAATATGCGAAATCAGTAGTCGTCGGTAGTTGGAATCATTGTCAAATTCATTGTCAAACACCAGCTGGGTCTAGTTGGAAAACCAATCTAATTTTTCTTTATTACTTGAAGAATAAGGCTTTGCTCTTAAAGAGATGTTGAGTTTCCGAGGGTGGTTTAACCCTCTCTGAATTCTCATTGCTAATAGAGGCGATGTTTTGCAGTCCATTTTTAACTACATCTCTTTCACAGAGAGAAAGAAAGAGAGATTCATCATGTGCTTACACATTCTCCTTTGGAACTTTAATTAGCGAAATGGGTTTGGATTCGTTTAGCATTTTGCATATTAAGGTATAGAAAAAGACCAATTGTATTGATAGAAGTTTGGATTCGTTTGCTCGATTGAATCTTGCTTTGTCTATCTGTGTTAATGCTTTCATTTTATGAATTAACGAATTATCTGCATATTTGTGCAATCTGGAAAAAGCAAGATTCATAACTGGGACCGTTTGCCCATTGATGCAAAGCAAGTTCCATAATTGTGTTAATGCAGTTCGCTTGTTTGATAAAATGTTCAAAAGAGACTTTTGGCCTATTAATTTCCTTTTTCATTCAAATTATATATATATATAATGTATTTTTTATTTATGCGATTCAACTTATGATCCAATTTCTTGTTCGGGTCGATGTCTGGTTTGAGTTTTAAAACACTGGTATGTATAATTCGGTTTAATTTGGTTTTTAAAAAACTACATGATTTGGTTTGATTATTTTTAATTCGATTCGGTTTGGTTTTAGCCAAATGTCCACCCCTACTATAACCTATAGATGACATTAGTTTTTACAGATCATACCCCTCGACGATCTTTAAGTCTATCTACTAAGATATTGTTCACTTTGGACTTGTTTAATATAAGTCTAGTCTTCATGATTTTATTATTAAAAGTCGCCTCGATAAATTACAAAATAAAAATGTTTATAAGCGATTTTTAATCTCAACTACAGCGTGGCAGCACAATTCACATTCGACAGCTCCACGTGAAGGCAGCACCAAAATCAATAATTTGCTAATTGAGACGAACTCAGAGTTTTCAACTCAAATTATCAACAAGAAAAATGCTTGGTCAGGAAACCAGCAAGCTCTACTTTGCGTCTTTCATGATTGGCGGGCTAGGGATGGATGGTCCAAGCTGTTAGCATTAGAAGAGCAGGAAACCAGAGCACACATTAGCTTGCTAGAAAAGCGTTTTTAAGAGTTTGATTTATGTATTTTTACTAATTTTCCAAAATGATTTCGCTAGGATTTTATACCTTAATAAATTGAGAATTTATATTTTTATTCTCCAGAAATTATGGGGGGTTGGTCTTTTTCTTTTAAAAAGTAGTCTTGAGTCCATTATGAAATGAAACTGTTTGAGAGAAACAATTCTCGACTCTTTAACGCATCGATCATGATGTAATTGGAAAGAATAATGCTTTTGGAAATGCATATTGCGTATAGCGTAGGAGGCACATTTAGTCATGACTTTTGAGGGTTGAGGTAGATGACTTTGACTAGATTCTCATAAATTTTTGGACTTAACTCTAACCTAATCTTCCCAAAAAATATTGTGAAATATAACGTGGCACTTTTAAATTAAAAAATGTCATGTCATGTCCAAAATGTTCAATAACTTAAAAAAACAAATATTTTAACTTTTTGTTTTATTGTAAAAAAATTGTTTTATTCGTTTTATTCGTAGCCACAGTAGATTGGTCCCCCTACCAATCGTTACAAATACTCCGTAGTTAGTAATTTTTATCCACAACTTTAAGAAAGGAGAGCTGTTGTCCAATAATTAATCATCAACATGAGTTATCAGACACCATGAGGCTCTAGTGAGGTGCAGAATACAGATCACCTTTTATTTTTCATTCACCAGCATGTAATTTTCTGGAGACATGTAATTGAATTAGCTACTAATGAGAGTATGTATGTATGTATTTATGTCTTAATTAATCATGATACTGCTTGAGTTGCGTATATTTAAGTGCAAAAAAAAATGCAAAGGCAAATGTGAATAGTTCCTGGGAAAAAAAAATTCTGAACAGTAATGTAAAAAATCAGAACCAATTAATAAATATATAGCAATCATGTGAGGTACAAGTTACATAAAGAGGAAATTGGTGGAAGCAGCTTATTGAACACAATGACAAAGTGAAAGATTGTGTTGTTATTAATTAATTAAAATTGGAGGGAATTAGTACTGACTGCAATAGCATTGATAGGAGGAGAAAAATGGAAAGCTGGAAAGAAATAAAGTCCAGAGAGTAAGAGTTTGACGCTCAGGATCGGAAACCCGACTCTCATAAAACCTGGCAATGAAAGCGGAAGCTCTACGGTCGATTCCAGGTTCAGCAATACCAAATCTACCATCTTCATCGCTTGTACAAATCCTCCTGACGTACATACCACCATCTTCACTCATGTCGTCACTTCCATGGGAACAACAATCCCTGAATATGTTGAATATTGACATGCACGACCACCCTCTCCTCTGCCTCAGCCTGTAACCTCCCCCCATTCCCTTATATATTTGTTTTGTCGATATGCTTGATTACCAAGCTCCTAATTTTAGCTTAGGTTGGAGGATATGGAGCAACTTGCACCCCCCTACACTTATATATACCCACGAAGTTAACAGGGTTAAGTTATGGAATCCCCTCGGTTAATTATTTAGTCTAGAGGCGGTCCAGAGACTAGGATATTAAAAGAATGCACTCCATGCTTCCCACCAAGCATCAGTCTTATTGTCCTCTGCTTTTCAGTTCAACCTACCACTACTGCTATTTAATTCTTCTTATTGTATTTTCACTCCCAATAGGTTAACTTCTGCTGTACTAACCACTTCTCTTGTAATAGTCTTACTAAATTTCTTTTTATCTCCCTCTACAATAATCACAAAGTCGCCTTAACCCCATTATAAATCTATGTGTCACAGTTTACTTTCTCATTTTCACTTTCTCAAAAAGTGCATGATCAGTATTTCTCTCAATAAATTCTCAGTCTAAAGGGGTTGGTTGGGCAAGCTACCACCGAGTGGGAATGTATGAACGTTATACGTAATTAATTAATTAATTAATTAATTAACTAATGATTATAACAATTAGTATTTAATTAGTGATAGAGAAGAAGAGGTTTGGTTGGAAGAAAAGTTTGACTGCGTACACTGTACAGTACAGGGAAAGTACTCTCGATTGGAAGGAAATGAAAGATGTAGAAAAGCAGAGGTTCGTAGTTGTGCTTGTGGGGTGCTGAACTAAAAAGTCTTTATTTTTCTTTAGAGTTAAGGCATAACATAGCATTGGCTATTTCTTTCCTTTTGTTTTTCGGGCAACTCCTTTCCCTAGCCCTTCTTTCCCAACAGTGCATTCAAGCTGTCTCAACTTTTAGCCACCTAAATATACCTCACTTCGCATTTTATTCTATTTGGGCTGTTAATTTCTAATACAATAATATGATTTATGAATATACGATTACGATATGATATGACACGAGTTCAATATTTGTAATATTTATATCATACATAATAATATATGATATGTAAATGGTAAAATACGATTATAATATAATAACACGAATTAACACTAATAATCTTGTAGAAGAGGCTATTGTTTTTTACTTTAATTTCTTTTTCATATTTTTAAAGATGCAGATTAAATTTAATTTTATCTAATAGATAATAAAATGACATTTATTCTAATACACATGCAAAATGAATAATTATTTTAATATATTATTAATTTTATAGCCATTAAATTAAATTTAATTTAATTTTCACTATTAAAAATACGAAAAAAGAGGTTAAGCCAAAAGGATAATAGTTAAATTCTAGACTGTGTATGTCGATTAATTTCAAATGTCAAATGGTTTAATAGATGATATAGATTTAAGTATTAAAATTAAAAATATATATAAAAAAACTTAACATCCGATCTATAACATTTTCTCTCATTGAAATTTTTTAAATTACTGGATGTTAAAAATTACGAGTTAATTCGATAATGGCTATTGCTACTATCAAAATTAATTATCTAAAAATTAGTATTTAAATTCTATAACAAAATAACACTTTAAAACTATAAATATAGACCTGAAGGATGTATGCCCTAATCCATGGGGTATTTTCAATTATATTTATTGTTCATTTCGTTTATTATTAATTTAATGGTTCAGATATGGCAGGATTCTAAATTTATAATTTTCGTTTCTTTAGGGTCAATCAACGCCAACTTCTCCTATCTGTTATTATTTTCTTAAATTTTTCCTGCTTTGAGGATTTAGCCAATTAAGCTTTCACTTGCATTTTCAGATGTGTAAATAATTTGCCCTTATTTTGGTCAAAAAAGTAACGATTTTGAAATGGATACATTTATGTGATATGTTTAGCATACTTGCCTAGTTGTGTTGAAATCTCAAATCATATTTCCTCAAAGCCCAAATTGGACAATCTTGCATGAATCCCAAGATTCAAACCCTTAAATTTCTTCTCCCAGACAAGAATTCCTACAGGATTTGAATTCTACAAGTAATGCAACTCTCTTTAGGACTGACACTTTCTATTATGAGGAGAGTTTGGATCGAGATGTTAGTCTGAAATTTTACCAACATGTTACTCTCATCATAGTCTATACATGGATGGGCTGGGCATTGGGCCGAGCTGGGTTAAGGTATCTTCTTTTAATCCAGTTGACAAAGCTGAGTGTTTAATCTAAACTTACTTATCTATAACGGGAAATCCAGGCCGAATTACCTGTGGGCAAATATATATATATGAGTCTATTTTTTGTAAACTTAAACCTGGTTTAAAATTTATATAGGATTTTTTTTTAATTCAGTTTGATCCTATGAACTAAAAATTCAAATTCAGATCCTAAAAGTAATAGGACAAGATTCAGGCTAATCTACGGGACAAGCTGAAATGCCCAGCTCTAAATAGATCTCATGAATTGGTTAAATATAGTCGTGATTTCAAAGGAAAGGACGAAAGAGTGTATCTAACATGGATAAAATTCATCAAATGAGATAAACGAGTCATTTTTGCCATCTCAGTAAAGAGAATTCAGGGTCTCGAACTGAGTTCAATTTTGAGCCAACAACTTTGCGATCTTGATATCTACAAGACACGTTCCTAGTCAATTTGAAGGATCAAATAAACTTATTTTTCGGGGTCGTTTGACCACAAGATAGAGCCTCACTAGGGATCTCAATACTGAATTCTAAGTCTAGGTTGTCTACATGTCAAAATTGGCAATTAGATCAGAAAAACAAACTTGAGAGCAAAGTTAGAAAAATGTGAGATATTGCAAGGCCAATCAAAGAATAGGTTCTATTTTCAAGATAATTGAAGGATTCGTTTGGGAGAGGAATTATCATTTCTAAAGACTTGTCAAAATTTGCACGAGATTGTCATGAATAGGGGTAGGAGCAACGAGTTTCAACACCGTACCATCCGTCAACAAATCCTAGGCAAGCATGCCTCCTACTTATTAGTTTTCAAAACACGCTGGTCATTGTTTCAAAACAATTTATTTGTCACGCTTTGCATTAAATCCCTAAAAAAAAAATAAAAGTCGCTCTGGAATTTTTTTTCTCAAAAAATTTCAGCGAAAACACCTAAATTTATACTCCAGAGGTATGTTTGAAAACTAACAAGTAGGAGGCATGTTTATCTCCACGATTTCAAACCCAGATTGCCTAGGATTTAGGAGTATTAGACAAAACACCAGCTCCCCCACTTCTTGGCAATCTGGGTTTGAAATCGTGAAGATAAAAAACACGCTGGTCATTGTTTCGTATTCTTTTTTTTTTTTTTTTGGCTTTGGAATCAACAGGTGCATCTTTTTGTTACAGTGGGGAGAACTCATGTTAAATGGACACATGATGAGGGTAGGGATGTAATTGAGCCGAACAAAGTTTTGGAGTGTTCAAGTTCGAGTTTGAATTTGAACTTGAGCTCGAGCTTGAGCTTGAACTCGAGCTCTTCATCGAGCTCAAAATCTTATTTAAGCTCGGCTCGTTATAAGGCTTGTGAGCTCACGAGCTTGTTCGCGAACTTTTCAAGTTCGGCTCAACAAAGACTCAAATAAAATCATAAACGAGATTTCAAATTCAAATTAGACAAAAGTTCTAAAAATAATACATTTAAATTTAGATTTGTTCAATAAAATCATGTTGAGCATGCAGTTGAACAAAAAAATATTAGAAATTTCAATTTGTTTCACAAATTCAACATAATATTACACCTTATGTGAACATACTTGTACTTTTATAGGCATAGTCAATTAGTACAAACTTGCACTTTTGTTGATGTAACTCAAATATTAAATAATATTCCAAACATAAATTTTTTTTCATAATTTAGTTTAAAACATATGTAAACATACATACATTTATATATATATATATATATATATATATATATATATATATATATACGAGCCTACAACCGAGTTTGTTCACCAGCATTGTTCAAGAACATATAAACGAGCATGTTCGCGAGCTTAATGAGCATGTTCGCGAGCTTTTCGAGTCGAACTTTTGAGTGTTCAATCTCAACTCGTTTATTAATTCAAGCTTAAAATCTTATTCAAACTCAGCTAAT
This sequence comes from Flueggea neowawraea, assembly GCA_948243855.1. Taxonomy (NCBI): domain Eukaryota; kingdom Viridiplantae; phylum Streptophyta; class Magnoliopsida; order Malpighiales; family Phyllanthaceae; genus Flueggea; species Flueggea neowawraea. The sequence goes on along the minus strand of CAODLS014742187.1, from coordinate 828 downwards.
TTATTAACGAGCCGAGTCATGAACGAATTTTTATAGAGTTAACCACAGAATAACTCGGCTCATTTACAGCCCTATATGAGGGATCCATTATGTCTTTTTTTTCCCCAGTGGGGGTGAAAGCAGCATAAGGACAGTATTTTGATAGTGTTGTTGCCCAGACAGAAAAGATGAGGCCGTGCGGTTGAGAAGAAAGTCCATTAAAGTGGGATAGAGGGAAGCCCAAATCAGTGCGTTTACTACCTAACCCCAATTCCCCAGCTACCCCCAATCCAACGCCATGTCTTGACTCCACAAACGGAGCCACAATACATCTCCTAATAATAGTAACAACACCGCACCACGTCTATGACCGGCGTTGCTATCGCATCATATCCTCGCACCTACCCATGCTCCCCCACTCCTCCTCCTCCTCTTTTCTGATATACCCTCCTCCCCCAACGCTGTGCTTCTATTACTCTTCTATTATTGTCCTTTCGTTGTAATCACCTGACCTCTGTACTTGCTTATTTGTGTTGCCTTCTAAAACAATAAAACCATATTTTGACTTATGGATCAATCGAAAACGGAATCCTTGGATGCCCCCCTCCACGCGATCGGCTTTGAAATCCTCGAATTGTCGCCTCAAAAAGTCACCGGCCGCCTACTTGTTACCCATAAGAGCGTTCAGGTCTCTCTCTCTCTCTCTCACTCTCTCTCTCTCTCTCTGACGATCACTTTTGCTTTAATTAATTTGCTTTTCTTATCAATGTATAATCCTAAGCATTGTATCTAAAAATGAGCTAGCAGCCGTTCAAAGTTTTGCACGGCGGAGTATCGGCGCTGATATCG
>CAODLS014742063.1:0-12340 GCA_948243855.1 Flueggea neowawraea | reverse complement strand
CTTTGTAACTACTCCTCTGCTTTGCATGCTTGTTTGCTTAAAATATTTCTAATAAGAAAATCTATACCTAGAATGTCATAATATGATCAGTGGTAATCTCTGTTATAATTCATTTGTTTTGGCATGTTTGTGTGCTTAATTTAATATTTGTATAATTGATTCTGATAGGAGACACCTAGCTACGGGATAAGAAGCCTGTGGTATACCAATGCTCTATCAAGGCCTACTTACCAAGGTAAAATGATAACTCGTGTCTCCGGCTAGACATACGTGATTGATTTTCTAGTGGTAGTAGTTCACATCTCAGATTTTGATTTTGATCCCTCATCTGATTTTTTGATAATATTTTGATTTAATGGTGACAGACGGAGGGACCGGAGCAGCTAATTTGAAACTAGTAGGGACCAGGATGGATAATATACCAAAAATATTTCCCTCCCATTTAATATTTCATGAAATTTTCACCCAAAAAAATCAAATTTCACTTCAAAAATCACCAAAAACAACAAGAGTCAGGACATTTCCCTTCCATTTCCAAAAAAATAAAAGCCAAAAAGGAAATTTTACCTCTTTTCGTATTTTATTGACATAGAGAGGACGTCGGTTGTGATTAAAAAAAATCCCACAACTAAGATGGAGTGACGACACGAGGATGGGAGAGAGAACATCAATAAATTGAGGCTCAAGAGAGAGAGCGACGACGGAGATGGAACTGACTGAGAGAGAATGGAGAAGGAGCAATGACATTCAGAGAGATAAAAAGAGTCAATGTTAGGGATTCATCAATAGAATTGGGTTATTCTAGTGACATGGCATGCATAATCTATTGACATGGTTGAGCAATTGGTGTCACATCACCTAATTTGAATGACACACGCACCTCCAAACACGTCAAGTGATGCACCTCGCCAGTTCACTGCCACATCATCACATATGGTGTTGTGCGACTATGTTTTTAAAGTTTAGGCGGTAATATGATGTCATTTTTGCAAGTTGAAAGGGTTCGTAAACGCGCTCAAAGTTCGGGGGGAAATTCCACGTTAAATACAAGTTCAGGGAGTTCACATGTATGCTAACAATAAATGATGTTCTTGTTTTTAGTTAAACAATGGCTTAATAACATTAAATAACTCCATCTTCATTCGTTTTTGCATTTGTAGTTTGACCTTATGAAAATAAGGTCCAATAGCACCACCTTTGTAATTTTTTTAAATTTGTGGCATAAGTTAATATTTTCGTTTAAAAACAAACGACAATCGATCATGTCACACTAACAACGTGATGATGTGACCGTCAGTTTTTAAGTGATAGTCATCACGGCATCAATGCCACGTCATCAATTTTCGTTTTTCTTCAACGAAAATACTAATTCATGCCACAAACGCAAAAAAAAATCACAAATGTGGTGCTATTGGGAGTTATTTTAAAAATGTCGAGCTACAATTGCAAAAACGAGTAAAGTTGTGCTATTTAATGTTATTAAGTCTTACACAATTATGAAAACTTTTGAGAAAAGATTATGGATCTTTTAGACTTACGTTTCAATTTTTAATCATCGTAAAACTTCACACTAAAAGATTAACATTATTTCCTTTTTTTCTTTCATTTGTAATTTTTGTAAGCATCAGGAGTAAAATAATAGTGGATGTCATGACCCAGATCGACCATGATCAGTGTGCAAGGCGAATCGAACCATTGGTTTGGTCCATCTCGCACAAGTTTTGGATATTCAGAACATCTACCTAAATCATTTTATCAGATTATTAAGTAAAAATCCAAATTCCAACTAAAAACATAAAATTTAAAAGTAACAATTCTTAATAAAGAAACATAGCTATAATGTCAAAGTATGAAGAAAATAGGGCGAAATCCATGGTGGTGTCCAAATTTTGGTGTATTATCCATCCTGATCCCTACTAGTTTTAAATTTCTCGAATCCTAACTCTTGTCTTTTTCCTTACATTTATCTACTTCAGAATTGTCGTTTTTGGGTCAGCTAATATGTAATTCTCAACATTTGCCGTGTAATTCTCAATATTTGTTGTGTAATTTTTGATTCCAGTGTTTACGTTGACATGGCTGTTCTTTCAACTTTAGTTTGTTTGCAGGTTATTGGTGAATGCCTTGCCAACGAGATTGATGAACAGGTTGCTGCAAAGTATAGATCAGTTAATGGTTCAGAAGATGGAGAACTCTTTATTGAATTCTGTCTTCTTTTGCTGGTGTATCAGCAGCCATCTCAAGGGTGAAATTCAATTCATTGAAGTTACAATGTGATTTAAAAATGGAATATTGCATCTTGGTATTAATTAGGAAATTTTTATTTTTCTTCAGTGCAGGATGTTGTGGGGTTGTAGGTCTCCTGGGACTAGTTATTCTTGAATAATGATATTTTGCTGTTGTGCAGTTTCTGCCGGGTTCCGGTCAGATAAAGATCCTCTCAAGTGGAGCCAATGTTTTCATAATTTCACATAACAATTTGAGAAGGATTTTCGGAATTTGTTGTACTCATATATGCCATTTTAGGGGTGACTGGAGTATTCCATTTGGGTTCAGGAGAGTTATGCAATTGATGAAATCCTTGACGAAGAAATAACTAGGGAAAATCAATTTTGTACTTGATGAAGAACAGGTTTTATGCAGCTAACTGTTGCAATTTTATCTCTATTGCAGATATAAGTTGTTGCTTTGACTCTTGATCATTTTCTTTTCTTTATTACTTGTTTGCAGTTAGAATGCATTGCCTGGATTTGATACTGCCTGTGAATTTGCAATGCCATTCGTCATGAACATCTTTGGTTAAGATTGTTGTAAATCAGCTCGCAAGGATAAAACTAATATAACTATAATTAATGTGTGACAATTTGTATCCATCAGCAAATAATAATAAGAAATGATTTCAGCTTGAACAAATGGGAAATTGACTATTTCAAAACAGTCCAGCAAGCCACAGAATGAAAGCCAAGCACTCACAATCCATCATCTGAACTATATCTAAGTAATAGTAGCACAACCTATTTTGATCCTCAACTAACTACTTAGCTGAAGTCCTTGCAAGTGCATCACAAATCTCTCTTCTTCATTTTGAGTTGTTCTTGTTGCTATTGTTGTTAGCAATTATGTAGGGACGGACCGGGGTCAGGGGACCCCCTCGGTGCTGGTGGCACACCATATGTAGTATGGGTCCCGTCGGCGTTGCAGAGAGCGCCCCCCTTAGGCAGAACCCATATTTAGCCCCCTGAATTTATACCTAACGTCTCTTTAGCCCATTGAACTTTAGTTTTCACCTATTAGCCCACTCAACTTTTTAATTTTCACCTATCAGCTCATTCAATGTAATACCGTTACTTTTACTGTACACATCAGATTTTTTCGTCACGGGTTGATGACGTAGAACGCATCTAATTGTACCAAAATATGGCGGAACACATCTAACCCCCTGAACTTCATATTTCACCTATTAGCTCACTGAACTATCTAAAACCTATATTAAAAACCCCTTCAAATCAATTAAATGAAATCTCATTAAGAAAATCATGCATATATATTTATATATATTGACGTATATTAATGTTTTATTATTTTAAAAATTATTTATTGTTTAAATGAAAACTTTATTTATTTTTTTGTTTAATAATTAATTCAAAATAAGAAGTTGGGTAGAATATCTGATTCTCCGAGTCTTGTGCGAGATGGGTCAGGCCTCCGGTTCGGTTCACCTCATACGCCGGTCATAGTCCGATCTCGGATCGTGATAAAGGTGAAATTTTGTTACAGTGATAGGCCCAAGCGTAGGAGAATGAATCCAAGGGCACGACATAGATCAATTAAAGGAATCCTTTTGATCAATTACAAAGGCAGGGGATCAAGGCCTAAAATTCTTAGGGATTGTTGACTCGCTTCGCACCTTTTGTCTTTGTCTTTCTGCAATGGCTGCTAAGAAAAAGTGTCTTCCTTGTAAAGTAAGACTTATTTGCTTGGTGCTGACGGTAATGCATGATTTTGTTAATGAGATTTAATTTAACTTATTTGAATGGGCTTTTAATATAGGTTTTAGAGAGTTTAGTGAGTTAATAGGTGAAATATGAAGTTTAGGGAGCTGGAGGAATGTTGGATGAAAGTTCAGGGGGTTAGATGTGTTCTGCCATATTTTGTACAATTGGCATCCATGTCACCGTTCCACGTCATCAACCCGTGACGGAAAAATCTAACGTTTATAGTAAAAGTAACGGCATTACGTTGAATGGGCTGATAGGTGAAAATTAAAAATTTGAGTGGACTAATAGGTGAAAACTAAATTTCAATGGGCTAAAGAGATGTTAGGTATAACTGCAGGGGGCTAAATATGGCTTCTGCCATAACACAACCATATTTTGATCCTCAACTCAACTTCTTAGCTGAAGTCCTTACAAGTGCATCACAAATCTCTCTTCTTCATTTTGAGTTTGCTCTTGTTGCTATTGTTGTTAGCAATTTTGTAGGGACGAACCGAGATCAGGGGACCCCCTCAGTGCTGGCGGCGCACCATATGTATTATGGGACGACTACTTCATTTCCTAGATTTCTCTCGAACGAACGAAACGTAGAGAGAGAAACGCTTAGTGAGTAGGAGAAGGGAATGATGTGGTCGTATATGATGAGAGTTTGTTAGAAGTCGTTGTTTGGTTACAGTATTAATCAGAGATTACTTTGAATTCAAGAATGGATGGAGTTGGTGTTGCTGCCATTTTTACTTCTTTTTTAAGGTAGAAGAAGACATGAGTTTGCGATTAGGGGGATTGTGGGGTCTTTTTTTATATATTGCTTGATTTAAAACAACTTTAAATTGCTAATTTTGTACTAAATCTATTCTGACACTACTGTATCGGGGTATGGGATGTGCTATGGTCCTTTTGTATTTAGATCCTTTTGTGCTTTTGAGGGTTAAATACTTGCACAGTCACTAAACTATCAAGAAATGTTCAGTAAAGTCACTAAAGTGATTTTTTGTTCAAGAAGGTCACTGAACTGATTTTTTTGGTTCGGTAAAGTCACTCAAACTGCATGACTCAGTTTTTACCACCACCTGTCCATGAAATCGTGCCACGTCAGAAATTCAAAAAGCACTAATGACACGTGATAAGACAAAAATTCAAAAAATAATTGTCACAATCCACTAATAAAGCGTTAAATTTTTGTTTATTAATGAAGCAATTGTCCCAATCCACTAATACAATTGTGCCATGTTTAATTTTTTAAAAATTTTTGTTTTGACACGGGTCATTAGTGAACAAGTGTCTACACACATAGACTGACGTGTCACAATTGCATGCACAGGTGACAATAAAAAATGAGTCATACGGTTTAAGTGACTTTGCTGAACTAAAACAATCAGTTCAGTGACCTTTTTGAACAAAAAATCACTTTAATGACTTTATTGAATATTTCGTGGTAGTTCAATAACCGTATATGCAATATATCCGTTCTTTTGATGGTTGGGATTTTATTATACATTTTAAATTTAACTTAATGGTTTAAATTCAGTTATTTGAGTTAATTTTTTTAATATATTAGCAAAATTTTAACCATTAAATTGATTCTAAAATATTTAAAAATTATCTCAACCATTAAAAATACCAAAATGATGTAAGTACAAAAGCACTATAGCCCATCCTTTGGAATATTGCTTGACTTTACCTTAACTATTTTCTTCCCTTTTTTTTCCCTTCCCTCTCACTACTTACTGCACAACTAAAAATAAACTGTTTAAGTTTTTTACCGTTAATTGCTTAGATTTGCTACACCCTAACACGATTTTTATTAAATCACCCACTATTTAAAATTATTAAATTTGGATAAATAGATAAATTTTTACTTCTTGTAATTAAGAGAGGAGGAATTTTTTACTACTTTATGGACGTCTTTGATATTTGAGTAATCTTAATTAATGTTTATAAGTTGTAAAAAGAGCTCAAAATTGTGACAGAAATATTAGTGAATCGAGTGAAAAAATAGTTCGAATGGAGACTATTATATGTAAAAGGTACCCCATGAAATTGTTTCTGCGTCGGTCATTGTTATGCTCTTGTTCTTCTTTTTGAGATTTTTTTTGTTGTCGCCGCCTACACCTGCATAATTCCAGTTGTTGAGCAGCAAAGTAAAATATATACCTAAAATGAATTCCTTTGTTGAGGTGTACCTAAATTCTCTCTAGGTATTTGTTGTCGCCACCCTACTACACTAGCAAAGTAAAATGAAATTCCCAAACTGGTAGCAATCTAACCTCTTCAACTACTTTAGGCGAAAGTAGCAGTCACTTCTCTTAAAATTTTTCCAACAAACTTTTTGCTATTACGTGGACATCAAGAACAAAAATAGTAGTAATCCAGAACAAAAATAGTAGTAATCTCAAAATCAATCGACTGCCAGTTACTGAACATTATTCAGAAATGAACAATTCAGAAAATGACTGCAGTAATATTCAACCCAGAGGTAATCCAGAACTTTGTTTTTCTCTTTCAGGCGTCTTTTTCGATGCATTCGTCAACCCAGCTTTTGGAATGCTGATCCTTTCTCTCAAATGCATTCCCATCGTCCTCGTTCCGTCAACGTCGGTGCCTTAGCTCTCATCCTCTCTCCCCCGCCTCCTCCCTCCTCCACTCTCTCTTCCGCCTTCTCCTCCCTCCAGCAACCCACACCAAATCAATGAAGAAATTGACGGAGACGAAGAGGGAGAGACGGGATTGAGAGATTCTTTTCTGTTTCAAACAAACCGCAAAGAAGTTGAAATTTAAAACACATAGAGGAAGACACGCGATTGACAGGGAATAACTCAGAGAGAAGAAGGGATTGACGGGAACGAAGAGAGAAAGAGATACGGGATTGAGAGGGAGAGACAACGTCAGACGGGTTGAGAGAGAGAGGCGATAGACGCAATTGAGAAAGAGAGACGAAATTCAGAAATGTCAAACCACAACGGTGAAAAAAAATCCACTTGGACATATTGAGTTGGATGAGTTTTTCTGACATGCCACGCCATGCCACTTATTTTCACTCGAACATTAAAATTCCACAGTCACACGAGTGGGAGTCAAACACTACTACCTGTTGTTATGCAATGACAATTGTAAAGTTGGATAATGAGATGTCATTTTTACAAGTTTAAGGAAGTGTATAAACACGTAAAAAGTTCAGAGAAATTGTTCGATCAATAAAAGTTTAGAAATTCACATGTATTAGGTCCTTATTTTTATTCAACACTAACATATTTTCCGTGCCAAGCACGGTGAATAATAATTCTGTAAATTTATTTAAAAAATATTATCTAAAGTTAACAAATAAATAGAACTCTTATAACTTAAAAATGTAAGGTAAAACTTCTTTTTTATTCAGGACATGTTAAATTAAAATAAGTAACATGTTAAATTAAAATCAGTAACTCTTATTTAGTATATTTATAATTTTCTTTAAATCTATAATTTTATTCTCCACTCTTATTAAATTTTCAGTTCCAATTTTCTATCCAAAAGTTCCCTATTTTAAATAGAGCTGTTTAGGAATAGGATTTAGATATTTGTCTGTTTTATGTTGATTAGCGCTGCTATCATGTAATGCTAGATTTGGCCATCCTCCTCATTGTATATTTATCATCTTAGTAAAGGTTATCCACTTTTTCATTAACAGCTAAATTCTCTAACAGTGCCCACAAATCACGAAATAAACACATACTACCACATTGAGACTAACTTTCCGCACACAAAAATGGAAAAAAATAAAGAAGAGCAAAAAAATGGGGTAATCAAAACCATTCACATTCTTGTTTAGGGGTAGCAACTTCAGAAATCTCTCATTCAATGTTCCAATTTTTTTTGGCTATTGACTGCTCAATTTAAACACGCATTCTAGTAAGACAAATTACAACAAAGGTTTTCTAACACTCTTTGTGCAATTTGAGCAAATTAATCCTTTTTACACAAAAGTTCATCTCTTGGCTCGCTGGGGCATATGAAACTAAATTTTTTAGTAAATAAAAACTCACATAGAGCACTCCAAGTCCAACTCAAAGCTAATGCTATAAACTTTAGTCCTTGATTACAAAACCCCATATTCTTTCGTGCCCACATGTCACAACACCTATTAGTAATCAAGTCTTATTCCCATTTCCACTTAAAAAGCCTCTTCTGTACCTATCTCTTCCTGAAAATGACTGCATTCTGATTGAACTCAAATTGACTAAACTCTGCCAATTTCATTGTATTAAAACTCAGTAAAACATCAAACATAATGCGATCCAGTTCACCTTTATTAGCGACTCAATGAGGACATCTATTCATAAAATTAACCCTGAAACCAATCTTTCTAGAAAAGAAAATATTTCCACAAGAAGCATCAATGTTGCTTGCCCAATATCCACCTCGCTTTCATGACTCGGAAACTTTTTTGAATTTTTGCAATCAAATATTGAACTTTCTTGTCACGATCCAAGTCGGTCATGACCGGCGTACGAGGCGAACCGTCCATGGGAGTCCGACCCAACTCGCACAAGCCTCGAAGTACAAAAACTCTACCCAATTTATTCAATAAAACCATCATCAAAACATTTATATAAACCATAAAACACTTTGAAACAAAAATCTCTAATTGGGTGAGAGACACGCTCTGCAACCTCACTACCACGTCATCACATATGGTGTTATATGAAGTCGTTTGTAAAGTTTAAGGGGTAATGTAATGTTGTTTTTGTAAGTTGACGGAGATCCGTAACCTTCCACAAAGGTTCCACAAGGGAGGGGTGGGGAGGGGGATTGCACGATCACAGGTATTAGGCCTCCACTTAAACCACTTATGAATTAAATGCATTTTGGTAAGATGCCTTATTGTGAATGTCTATGAGATTGGTTAAGAATGTGTTAAGGTAGGATAAAATGCGTTCCCTTTTTTTGATGAGTTAGCAAATTTATGTAGGATTTAGCTAATAAATTGCTTATATTGCATTCACTTTAATATTTGTCAGAGCACGTGTTACTCAGTTATTGCAATGCAAATGGTATTTGGATTTTTTAGCACTATTTAATAACCGGCAAACAACTTAAAGAAAAAGTTGGACAATTTAAAAGTTTACAGTGGAATCAGGGAAAACCATAATAATTTGGTGGATAAATCGTGTATTAAGCCTTTAATTTATATCCCTTAATTAGTGATAGTGACTCACTTATATTAGTTTCAGAATTACCATTGATTTTAGAGAGTTTCGCTTTCTTAGAGCCCTTTAAATCTAAATAGGGAACCAAGCTTGTAGGAGTATTTGTTTAAAACCGATTTGGTAAATTGTTATAAAAAAATAGAGAGAATGACATTTTATAACCATATATGTTGTAATAATTTACGTCTACTCCAAACAAATATCCTCAGTTTTGAGAATGTTTTAGTTGGTGTGCACCATAAATGTATGTTGTTATGTGAAGGGAGGTTAGCTGCTCCATCTGGTGGCGGCCCATGACCATCATTTCGAGAAGTAAAGTTTAGAAAAACAAATTTATTATGTCATTTATTACCATAAAAGAACAAACAATACAACATATTCTTTTTTTTTTTTGTAGTACACACCATTTTCTTCATCTAAAGTAATCAATTTAAAACAAATTCTTCTCCCAAGCACAAGCAATTCTGCCAAGCAATCACTCTTTTCAATCTCTTTCCCACTGAAAACTTGGCCTTGTTCACGAAAAGACATATAGACCTTGACAAATCAAATAAATCTCTCTTGAAGAAGATCAAGTAGCCTTTACAGATCTGGTTGAAAACGATAAATTTATCACCACAATTGCACTTAGGGAGAATTATAGAAGAAAATAGACAATAATAAATTTGATAATCGGCCTCTCATGCTTCTCAACAAGAAGGGCACAACATATTATTCAAAAGTACATAAATAGGGAGACAAATAATAGGACATGAGAAGCAGGACAAAACATATTAATCAACAAGGCCATCCACAGAGATCACTCAATTATACATTTATATAATACATTGCAAATCTAGAACGGATCTTTCCTTCAAGTAGGAGAACTAGCCACTGAAGTTGTTGCTTCTTGTTGCAAAAATACCTATTATGATTAGAAATGCTTCCATAAGAGCATGCACTAAGTTTAAATGAAGATATCAGTCTATATGCAGATTTTGAAAAGGATGAAGATGTGTTGGAGGATTATTGGTCTTGCTTTAGTGGAATTGCTTTAGTGGAATCTAAATATTTAAGACTTGAAAGCACATGATTATCCCTGCATTCTTTGGCTTTTCTTCATGTATTTATAGCCTTTCTTACCCATATGACTGTTGGGATTGATAATCTAGTCATTGGAGTGCATTTGATGCATGATTGATGCTTGATTTTCTGCTATATATGACTTACTCGAGTAACTTTATTTTCTACTCCAGTGAACATTGAATTTTGACCGTTGTAATCAAATCCCATGATTTCAGCACTCCCATTTATTCCTAAACATTCGATTACTCGAGTAAGATTAATTTTTACTCGGGTAACTCCCTATCCAGTGATGCTTATGGGATTTCTTCTTGCTCGAGTGAATTCCAACTTACTTTTGCCTTTACAATATGTTTTACTCAAGTGAGTATGAATCTTACCTCATTCGAGTAACACTTATTTTACTCCAACAACTGCATCATTTAGCCATCTCATTGAGCATTGTACTTTGCTAGCTTAATTACCAACTTTTGTTCATCATCAAAATGTAAAAGGATCTAAATATGAACCACCCTTGGTTCAACAATCTCTCCCTTTTTTATGATGAAAAAACCTTCATGAATTTGAGTGCTATATCAATGACAACAAATTTGATCAAGGATTTTATCCTTGTTAAGATGTTAGAATCATGCACAATAATGTATATGATCAAGGATTCATACAATACTCCTCTCCCTCTTTTTGTAATCATCAAAAAGATTTTTTAAAAAATTTTCACTCCTTCTTTCAAAAACAATTTGTGAATATATTCAAAAATATCTATTCTCTCCCTCTATCTATTTCAAATTAATGCCATATTAAACAATTTTCAAATCATCAAACTTTTCAAAATATTCAAATATGAGCAATCAAACACAAAATAAAATACGTGAAAAATTTAAAAGAATACGAGTTTACCTAATGTGTCGTGAAGCACATATATGTGAGGTGGATGTGAGTGGGAAGCTCTAGTTTGAAATGAGGAGGAATGACCGAACTCCATTTTTGTTGATGCAGATCTTTTCTCCAAGGTTGCTAAACCTTCTCGAATGGAGACCACTCTGATACCACTTGTTGGAGGATTATTGGTCTTGCTTTAGTGGAATCGATATTGTGTGAGTAAAGAAGAGAGAAAAGGTGAACACCAATGATTTAGAGTGGTTGAGCCAACCTTGCCTACATTCACTACCTAAATTCATCACTTAGGATTTTCCCAAATTCATTATAACGTTGATTGATTACGGCTCAATCTAACAATGCTTTACAAAGAGGTTTATTTCCAGCTTAACACCTCTAAAGCCTAACTCAAGGTTGATTGTCTCTTAGGCTCACACCTTAAAAGTCTTACCAAGGTTGATTTCCCTCTAGGCTCATACCTTTAAAGCCCTTACAATATTATTTTCTAAGGCTCACAACAAACTTTTCCCACACCCAAGGTGTATACAAAAAGTTTACAATGAAAGCTCTATGTTAGAAGTACATATGTTTGCTTGATGCTCATGATCTTCTCTCTAGCTTGGTTTTGGTGTTTTGGGGTTGATAGTGTTGGAGAATTTTTTCGGGGATGCCTTGGTTAAGTTTGTAGAGCGAAAGCGAGTTGGAGTGAAGAGAGAAAGCAACACCACAATTTTTATAGTGGTTCAACCAACCATGTCTACCTCCACTACTTAAGTCTCACTTAGTCTTTTTACTAATGAAGATTGATTCCAACCCAATCCAACAAAGCCTTACACTAAGGTTGATTGCGGCTCAAACCTCTAAACATAGCAAGGTTGATTACGGCTCACCCCTATAAGGCCAACAAGGTTGATTACGGCTCATACCTCTAAAGCCAACAAGGTTGATTACGGCTCAAATCTCTAAGGCCAACAAGGTTGATTACGGCTCAAACCTCTAAGGCCAACAATGTTGATTACAGCTCACCCCTCTAAAGCCTACACAAGGTTGATTACGGCTCAAACCTCTAAGGCCATTACAATGTTGTTTTCCATAGGTTCACAACAAACCTCTCTCACTCTCAAAGTGTTTATAAAAACATTTAAAAAATATTGAAAGCTCTATGCTAGAGTTGAGTATTTGAGATTGAAGCTTGAATCTTGATCTCTAGCTTGATTTGGT
>CAODLS014737961.1:0-11994 GCA_948243855.1 Flueggea neowawraea | reverse complement strand
GGTATGTATTTTTTGCAGAAAATATTTTTCTTATAATAATGAGTATGTATTTTTCTTACGTTGCATTTGTGTTTATTAAAAAAGAGAATTTATTCATTAATTAGACATAATTATGCAATTTTTTTATAAAGACGTTTACCATGTGCAATGCATGTGCACTAAAAACTAATTTTTTATAAGTGGTATAATTCATTTATGTAATCTAAAAACAAGTCAATCAAGAAAAATAGAAACTTTGCACAACATTAGGGAAGGGGAAATTTAACATTTATTCGAAATTAAAATACTAATTTTAATAAATAACTTTACACCAAAACATATTCTTTTAAATAGAAACATGCATGAAATTTTTTGCAAAAATTTCAGATTTTAAATATCTCCAAATGTATCTAAAAGTCTTTGGTTCAAAAAATATGACATTTTTCGACAAAAGTTTCTCCAAATGTATCCAAAAGTCTTCAGTTCAAAAAAATGTGGCATTTTTCAACAAAAGTTTCTCCATGTTGGTATTTGTAAAATTTAGATTATGTTGTTCTATTTTTCAAAATCTGAAGTTTAATTGGGGTAACTGGCATAATTACCTCTTGGGGAAGGAGGGTGAAAAAATTACTAATTCCACTAATAGCCTGTTTGATAGTCCAGGAATTAAGCTAATAATATTGGAATTGAGGCAACCGATTCCAATTATGTTGTTTGGCTAACGAACAGAGTTATAATACTCTAATCTTTAGCCCTCCCCCTAAGAATTGCCAATTTCAATGCTCTCTCTCTCTCTCTCTCTCTCCCCATTCATCCTCTCTCTTTCCCTCCCTCCCTCCCTCCCTTCTTCCCCTTTCTCTCCCCCTCTAAAAAATTTAATTATTTAATATCAAATTCATATTAAATAATTAAATATTTAATTTATATTAAATAATTATTTAAATAATCAATTCTAATTCTGATTCAATTTTAATTTTTTATGTTATTCAAATATCAAAATTATGATTCAATTCAAATTCTAACAAAAAAAAAAGAATTCCAATTCATACCACGCTTGTGTACGCAAAACACACCCACCCGCAACAAGTTAGCAACAATCTTCACTCCAGCACAGGGAAGCCCAACAGCGGGGTAGAATAAAGAGAGGAGGGCGGTGTGAGAGACGGAAGGGGACAAAGAGAAGGCAGCACCACTGAGCACTCAACAAAAAGGAGTGAGTAGACAGAGTAATGAGTGGAGCACTGAGGCTACTCGTAACCCACGGTCCCTGAAGTGGTCTCGCGGGATGTCTGCTCAGCGTTTTTATTGTTATTTTATTAAAGTCCCCAATTCCTAGCCCCTCAGCTTTTTCTCCGTAACCTATGAGCTAATTTAAGAGTCCCGCGGGACTCCTACTCAGCTTTCCACTAAACACAATTTAATTTTAATCCCCAACTTTTATCTATTACTTCATTTAATACTTTCTACCCCAAATTCATTAAAATAAAAAGTGTTAATTCAAATAAAAATAATTTATTAAAATAAAAATATTTCATTAAAATAAAAAAATACATTAAAATTAAAAATAAATTAAAATAAAAAATATATTAAAATAAAGTTCATAATTTTTTAAAATAAAATAATAATACATGAAAATAAAATTCGGTATTATTCTTCATGATTGTTCCATAGATGCTCTACCAAATCCGCTCAGAGACGATAATGTTACTCACGATCACGAATATCGGTGAACCTCTGGATATACATTGCAAAGTCAGAATGGGCTCCCTGTGATGCATTCGTTTGTTGGTCGTCTCCTTCTCCTGCCTAGTTTGTCACGGCGTAGCATTCATCTTTAACGATCATGTTTTGTAATATGATACACACGTACATTATATTTGTCATATGTTGCCTATAGTACAAACGTGTGGGTCCTCATATAATCGCCCATCTCGCTTGGAGTACCCCGAAGGCTCTTTCAACGTCCTTTCTCGCCGACTCTTGCTTTTGTTTGAATAAACTTATTTTTTCATCCCTTGGTAAGTAAATGTTTTAACAAATGTAACCCATTCGGGATATGTCACGGTGTAGCCTTCATCTTCAACGATCATGTTCGTGACCACCCACGTGGTCTCGGTTAATATAGCGTTTTGGTCTTTTTTCACGGCGTCGGCTGGATGATTCATCATGTAGTAAGGTTTGATGTACTAATTTCAACATCTCTTATTCAGCATGATTAATCAAAATAGATTGCCTGAAATTATCTAGGATTTTTTGTACTCCTCATCATCAGAAGAGGAGAAAATATTTGGAACAAAAAATTCTGTGGTTGTTTTGTTTTGGTTGTTTGAAAAATCGTTGGGATCCATTAAAAAAATATTTGGAGAGAAATTTTCAGAGTTGAGGGAGTTTGGGTAAGAGAAATGAGTGTTTGAAGTGTAGAAATGAGAGAAAAAATGTGTTTAGGGGGATATTTATAAGAAAATAGGTAAAACTAGACGTTATGGACTAAAATGATAATTTTTTAGCCTCCAACGATACTATTACTATTGGAGTAAATCTGACCGATGGATCAACACGAGCCACCAGTACGATTTTGATTTAAAAAAGAAAGAAAATATATGTGTCATTGGCCCCGCACCTGACACATGTAACTTGTCTTCCCGCAGGAGGACGAACTACCTCAAGGGGTCGCGACCATTTGTAGCCCGGTTATAACCAGTCTGAGCGCGTCAGTGGCATGTAAAAAAGACAGTGAACAGGATGAGGATCGGAAATGTGCAAATAGAAGATTGTGGTTTTTTCCTTTTTTGGTTTAAAATCTACCTCCACCTGTTTTTTCGTTCAATCTATTCACTTCTCTAACCTGAATTTTGCTGTTTATTATTATTTTTTTCGTCGAAATATTAAAATGTATATAAATAACATCTTATTTGTGAACACCGTACATTATTATTTTATTTAACTTATTATTGTGGACTATATTTAGGCACGTCTTGAATGGAAATTTTTTAAATGACTAGTAATTTAATAACATATTATATTGGCATTGCACTAGTAATTGCCATTGTTGATATAGCACAAGAGGATTGTTTAAATGAGGACAATATTAGATAATACTTAATTGTCCTTGTTGATATATACTCATTAATTTAAATAGGTATATTTATTTGTAGTAGATTACAAAAATAAATTATAAAAATAGGTCGCAGAATTGATTATATGGTAAAAAAATAGACACATTATATGCTGTGGTGGAATTAAAATTCGATATTTATGAGGACCAAAATTTAAATTGTTCATAATATAATTACTATTATATTAAATAAAGTCCATAAAGCATAAAAAATTACCATAATTAACAATTCATTTTTTGATATATAGTAATTTTATTGTATAAACATTAAAATTATTGTTTAATTTCTTACATTTAAATGTTAATCATAACATAAAAATATTAAAAAAGAGAAATTATATTCTATTTTATATATATATATATATATATAACAATAAATATTAGGAAAACATAAAATTTATAGGTGATACAAACACTAAATGAAGGACCTATGCGTATATAGGTCCTAATGAAAATAAAAAGTTTGTGGGCACTACCTCTGATTATTCATCTTTTCAAATGTATAATATGCTTGAATAGTAAATATACAATTTTTAATATTTTTAATAATATATTATTTATCGTTAAGTTTAAAAGTAAATTTTTTAAAAATCAGTTTCAATATGTTTCTCAAAAATGGATACAGTTAAAAGTCAAGTAAGTACAGACAATAAAAAATATGTAGGGCTTGAGCAGTTTGTGCTTAGAAAAAAAAAAGAGGTGATAATAGAGTGATTATAAGTCGGTTCGGTTCAAATTCGACCCAATAACTGGAATTGAGCTGAAATTTTGGTTCTTCCATTTTTCAAGAACCGAAATAGAACCTAAAAATCAAAAGAATGAACTGAAAGACCCGAAATTTTGGGATAAAACGGTTCGGTTCTTCTGGTCTTTCGGGAAGGAAAAATCTGGACGGTTCCAGTTCGGTTCTTGGGACTTTTTGCCAAAAAAAAAACAATTTTATACATACAAATAAATTTTACAACGTAATATTAAATCTACAAACAAATTAAACAATATAAAAATAACTTTACACCAAAGATTAAATCCAAAAAAAATTGAACTGCAAAATATTAACACACACAACATAAGATTACAAATTACACACTAATTAGTTCAACAATATCAAAAGACAATACAAATCTCATCCATGCAATTGCAAATAAGGAATTATGATCAAAAAATCATAGCATTTATCGTTTTATTGTATAAAACACTGTTGCACACATTTGAATGCCTATTGTACACCTACGTATACATTTGACGATTTGAACACCTATGATTATATATAATTAATTATTAATCTCTCTCTAATATAATATTTTTTGTTCTAGTTTCAATTCTTTGATTCGGTTCGGTTCTTGGTTCGATTCGAATATTGCTTAAGATCTAGACCCGAACTAAATGAAAATTTTGGTTCGGTTATATTCGGAGAAAGTCAAAAGTCAACTGTTTTTTTCGGTTCAGATATTCGGTTCAGTTCGGGAATCTTCAAGACTCATACTCAGTCTTAGGTGATATAACGGACTTATTGACATAACGGGCGTCAAAATTTTGTCTATATAAACGTATGGTGCCATTAATTCCGCTAGTGTAAAATATGAATCGAGTGGAAGAGCTGGTTTTCGCTGGCAACTTGTCTTGCGACAGCGACAGCAACAGCTAATAAGTTATGAGAAAATGGGACGTTTGTTATGTTTTTATTCATTTCTCATACTAGTAACCGAGCCAAGTATTTAAATAAGCTTTCAAGTGCTTCTACTTCGGTGGTTCGTGTTTAATCATAAGCAATAATACTGGAGATTGGATGTGAAGGAGTAGCTGCTAATAGCGTCTCCATAGTTATGGGAAGAACACCTTGTTGCAGCACAGAAGGTGTGAAGAAAGGAGCTTGGACTTCCGATGAAGACAAGAAACTCATTGCTTACATAGAAAAACACGGCGAAGGTGGATGGCGTACTTTGCCCCAGAAAGCGGGTATGTATTTTCATCAATTCACTCTTAAATTCTTGCAGAATGTACCATTCTTTCTTCAATTTTCCCTTTTCAAGTTACCAGATTCCGCGGTTCGCATTTCCAAATCCACGAATCTACGCGAGAAACGATTCTGGTACCACTATATTTTGTATCCTTTACCTTCTCAAGAGGGTAGGATTTGAGAGTTGAAGCATTCCTTTCGCGTACAGAGATTATGATAATGGTGTTTAATTAAGTTAATTAGCTAGTAATGTGGTTTAACATACAGGTCTCCAAAGATGTGGAAAGAGTTGTCGACTAAGATGGACTAATTATCTGAGACCAGATATCAAGAGAGGAGAGTTCAGTCCAGAGGAAGAGCAGAAGATTATCGAGCTTCATGGCACGCTTGGCAACAGGTGTGTCATTATTTTCTAATCAATTTCAGTTTTTTTCTTTTTTATTTCGGAATCATAGCTTAAGTTGAATAGTCGAGATTAATTTGCATAATCTTGTATTTAAAACAACATATGCATGTGTTTTCTTTTTAAGACTTTTAGGCCATTATGTTTGAATCATCGTCTTAAGTTCAGCACTTTCGATATATTAATCAAAAACTTTATTATTTTGTTAATCTTTTTAATATAGCAGTAATAATTTATTTAGTTATCCTAATAATATAGCTCGAATCCACCGACCATATATAAAATGCAAAAAAATTAAGCAGAACCCATAACTAAGATGGCGTTGCTCTAAATAATTGTGAAACACCATCACATCCTGTGAGCACCATTGAAAATGCAAAACTCCATAAATGAACCAGTCTATGATGAAGTCATGAAGAAGAGATTGGTTGTCCTTGAAAAAACAACCCAAAAAGAATTACTGGTTCAAAGTCCGCGTACATTATCATCACAATTCACATCACCAACGCCAAAAAAAAACTTAATAAGCTCTTTTGTAAGCATACTTTTTTTATAAGTCATTTTATTTATTCTTACTTATATTCAAACTTTTAACCTTTTAGTATTAAAATTAATTTTGATACCAATGAGTTACCAGAACAACTATGATTTTGATTCGTGTTCATGACCAAGATCCAGCCTTCATTTGATAACATGATAATATGCCCACTTGAATCACGACTAATATATAAAAAATATATATAACACTTGGTTGTGGTATGAGCAATGTTTGCTTACTATATATAGTCTGATTCTGAATTTCTGATTGTAATATAGCTGAGTCGTGCCTTGAAATATACTTGGGAAGGTGCAACTTTATTCAGTATATAGTACTACGTGACAAACTTTATTGTCATAATAAAATCGAAGTCGATTACTAATTTTTTTATTATCCTTTCCTTAAATTATCAATGATCCACATGACATACTCAGTGGTTCACATGCTACTGATTGTAGAATGCGTGGTATATATACGTCTTACGTGTTTAGTACCAATGGGTTTATAGCTTCTTGCCACTGTAGTTAACTTGTTCCTTAAAGTTAATTTCAACGTTGAAAAATCATGAGTTTAATTTTTAACTTTAAAAACATATATTATTCTCTTTATTTTTTATATTCAATACCATCTTTTTAATTTTATCGTTTTATCATAAATTAAGAATAAAGTACATATATTTATTATGATTTGAATTATTTATATTTTTCGTCATACAATTGATATAAATTCATTAATTTGTGGGAAACAATATTGTTAGTCAACTTATTTTGTCCAAAAAATGAAAAGGGAACAAGACATAAAAGGGATTCATTAATATTGGTGTGTGAAAAGAAGAAAGGATGATAGAATAGGAAAAGAGCATGCACAATAAAGTTTAAACAACAAATTTGAAGGCTCCTTACAATGGTACAGAAACCATGTGGGGACCTAAATACTGGTTTATGAATAGCACAGGCCACAGAGGGAAGGTGAGATAGGTCTATACAACCCCACTGCAGCTATTCGTGGAGCGAATCTGTGTGAATAAACAAACAAACATAGAGAGCCAAATAGTTTTTCATACGATTATTGACAAACTTCATACGCTGTATATTAATATATTATATAATAAAAATATGTGTTTTTAAAATTATAATATGCTATAAATACGGATAAATATATATTGAATATACTAAAATAAATATTTAATATATTATATGTTTTATTGTAAATATTCTAGAGTTCTCTCTAACACTAAATGTTAGAGTTTGATTTCTAAAAAGAGTCGATACAAATATATATACGAGAAAAGATGGAAAGGTTGAGATATTAACGAGTAAATTACTAAAATAATAAACTGAACTACACGTTAGCATAAGAAATTCAGGCAACAAAAAAAAATTAATGTGGGAAAAAACTTGCCGACATTAATAACACGTGAGAAGGTTAGAATAATTATATTGAAAAATCTTCATTCGCAAGAATTGACGATCGAACTTTATATTATATTGACAAAATCGAGACTACTTCTATAAATCTTAGATAATCATGGATGCACCAAAGTAAGGCAAGATGCGAATCAAGTTCAGCAGTTAGGAGAATTTTGGGATTGTGCATACTATTTTTTTTCTTACTACCAATCACATTAGATATAATAAATTATATGTAATCACTTAATCTTCCAGCTCTCACATGGATGTGAGTGTTTAGTGATTAATTAGTATTATGGGATCTCCAACATTCTAAGAATCAATGATAAGTAGTAGTATTTTACAAAAAAATCGATACGTATGCATGGAATGAAGCATACAATCTTCTTCTCGCTTAAATCGTTCATATAAAGATTTGTAACCGTCGTGAATTATGCACTTTAGTTTTTATTATGTGTCTACCAAAACCATCATCACAATATTATTCATTCTCAATCACGGCTGAATGATTAATTGTTGCTGCTGTAAGCCGTTCATGCAAAAAAAAAATGTTGGTGCACTCCATGCATATAAATAAGCTTGAAAAATAGTACATGTAGACAATAATGAACAAAGAATCTAATCATTAAGTGGTGTTAAAGTAGCTTTTTAAGTCAAAATCAAATCTTCTCCGAAGAAAAAAAAGAAAAGTGGATGGATTTATTGATGTTATTTTTTCCAAGTAAATTTTTTGAAAGACCTAGATGTTGGATTTATTTATGATTATGGTATGAATGTTTGAAATATGAAATCAATCTTAACAAGATTGTGTGTTTTTTGTCTTCAGGTGGTCGGCAATAGCGAAGCAACTGGCAAAACGGACGGACAACGAAATAAAAAATTATTGGAATACACATCTCAAGAAACGCATAACCGAGACGACTGGGTCTAATTGTGACACCTGCAACAAGACGTCTTCATCAACCACTGCCCCACCCAACTCCACTGACCGTAACCCCATCAATAATAAAACCAACAACAATGACACGAACCACTCGAGTCACGGCGACTCCACCACCAACTTGGTCTCGAGCCACGCAAATGCGGTGGATAGACCCACCAGTGCCATGACACGTTCGGCTTCTGCCAAGTTGCTTAACAAACTAGCCACAAGATTTCCCTCGTCTTATTGCCTTGACGCACTCAAAGATTGCCCATTGATCCAATCTCCATCAACACAAGTTGATGGTAAGGATGTTATTAGCATTAGAGATGCCTCAAGCAGCGATTCCGAGTCCAGGCAGCCTAGCAAGTCTTCCGCTAGTTTGTTATTAAATAAAATGGCTCGTGGCATTAATAGGCCGGCCGTTTGTCTCGACCTGTTCAAGTCCATTCTGTCCAGAACCAATAGTAACACGGATACTGGCACGGGTACTAGTATATATGACGGGATTTTTGACACGGGTGTCGCTAATTGTCAAATGTGGGCCCAACCCTCCACGCCAACGTCAACACAAGCGGCAGAAAATTGTGCATCAGAAACAATGTTACAAGATGGTCCATCACATACTGGGGCACAAAATGAGAATGGTAATGGCAGTGTTGAGTCGTTAAAGGAAGACTTCGATCTTGATTTCCTTCAAGATTGGACAATGATGGACGAGGACGATAATGGTAATAGTGTCATTGGAGGAGGCGGATATGATGGTGGTGTTTCGAGTATTTGCAATGGTGGTGATAGCTACAGCATGGAATCTCCAATGTCGTCACCATTAATTTTTATCAACGAATTTGGAACTTCGGTCCCCTATGAAATTTCTGTCATTTTGGATTTCTAAGAACCAAATGCCTTTCTCTTATTTGAGGTGTGAATTTCCTCACATTTTTAACTGTACTAATAAATAAATGAAGTTCTTCCTACCTTTATGCTTCACTTCTTTTTTTTTTAATCTCTATATTGATGCATTGGAATAATGTTTGCTAATGTAATTTGCTATATCTCACAAAAAAAAAGCTATGTAGACTAATTTAGTTTAGATACACACTTAGAAAAGCAGAAGAAAAAAAATTAAGGGTTTGTTTAGTTGAGAAAATTTTCTATTATTTTCTAAACAATTAGAAAAATGAGATGGAAAAATGAAAAAAAATTGTTTAAAAATAAATTTTGATTAGTAAAATTCTTTTAAAAATATTTTCAATTTTTCAAAAAATAGAAACAAAATAGAAAACAGAAAATAAAAATTGTTTTCTTAACTAAACATAGCCTAAATTTTTTGAAACAAAATCGTGTAAAAATTAATAGTTTAACATTTTAAATACCTTTCACATGTCACAACTTTTCTCATTTTAGAACTATAGTAAATTAATTAAAATATTAGACTTGTTAGAGACGTGGTAAATTTTAGTAGATAGTAAATAACATATTCCAAACAAATGAAAAAGAAATTCAAACAATAGTAAAAAATTGGAGAGAATTATAATACAAATTTTAACAAAAAATATATAATATATTATACATTATTTGCTAAAATGTTGTTAAGCATTCCTACACAAACTTTTATGTGTTATATACTACATTTATGTTGTTTTGATTTCTTGCTATATATTAGTTGCAACAAGCATTTTATTTTTACTTATTCATGTATATTTATTTTATTGTAATTTTGAAAAGATATTAAACTTTCATTAATTATTTATTATGCAATGTACGTACTCAATTTACTAAATCTAACTAAAATCAAAACTATTGTTTCATCATATAATTTTTTAAATATGTTCGTCCATTAATTTTACTTTTCATATTCAATCTATTGACAAAAAAATTATAGTGCATGTTTTTGGTAGATTGGATAATAAATATACAACATAATTACATTACATATTGAAAATTTTAATAAATTATATAATAAAAAAAGACGTAAAAGAGTACCAGTGTATATCTGCAGTATGCCAATTTAACATATTAAACAATGCAGCATATGTTATGTTAATTTTTCTATATAATAGAGGCAATTATTTTCTTTACTATTTAGGAAACGAATAACAGACGAACACGTTTATAATGACTTGCATTGTTCCTCTTTCTTAACGAACTAGTTTTACATCCGGACGTTGTCCCGGATACTATAAATATATTTTTATTTTCTTATAAATATTCGAGACTATAATAAAAAGTTGTCTCAAATTAAAAAATATAAAAATATAAAAATTATATGAATATAAATATCATATAATTGTAAAAACAGTATATTAAATTTTAAAAATCTTTTTTATACATAATATTTTAATTATCTAGATTATATTTAATTTAAATATTCAAAAACTGAATAAGACGTGTATTACTTATGATGAAATCACTTGTTAAAGAAAAATAATGTCCATTGTCGACTATAAAAAATGTTGAATGTTAAAAAGTAAACTCAATGTATGTAATTTTCATATATATATATATATATATAAATAGGTCACGATACACTGCCAAGCAATTACCTAATTTGCATATTTATTTTGATTATCTTAAACTAATTTAATTGTTACAGAAGTTCGATATTTCTCGAATTGTCAATCACGAATCACCTTTTCCCTTTCCAGTCCAACTCTAACTGGAAATCAATTACTATTGATTTTTTGAAAACATTGATATCTTGATTAAAAAAAGGAAATATAATATAATATTTTTTCCAGCTCAAATAAAAAATAAATTACTTAATGCAAGAGTTTATCATTGACAATCGGAATATAACACGTGATTAAGTTTGATTGAAACAGCACGTCAAAGAAAAAACATGTGTAATTAATCGGAAGGAAAAGACAAGATGTGTTGGTCAGAAGAAAATGGAAGGTCTCTTAAAAAAAAAAAAGAAAAAGAAAATGGAAGGTTGAAAAATACGACACGATATTTCCTTTTAAACAGTAGATGTGGTTCCATTGCTTTAGATCTGTAGATTTGGTTCCATTGCTTTAGATCTGTAGACGTGGATTTGACGGAAAGGGCAACAATTACGAGGAAGCTCTGCTGCGTCCATCGTGATTTGCATATCAACAAAACCAGTGTTGTGACACACTTGTGGACAGGAGATGTAGAGAACGGAACAAAACTGATTGAACTCCCAAAATTGGTTCAAAAGATTGAGGGAGGAACTAAAACGACTCTTTAGTTATGGTTACCCAATTCGTCTACAAATCTTTTGTCGCACCGTTTGCAGATCCCCGTCTCTATCAATGGTGAGAGTGAAGAGGGAAACCAATGTTAGGTGGACAGATCAGAGAGAAGAGAGGGTAGGATTAGAGTTATGGTTGGGTGGACCAATCAGACTTAGACTTATGGTTGCTTGGTTTTAAGATTTAGGTGGGTTTTTAATTAAAGTGTTGATTTTAAAGATTTGGTGAGTTTTTGTTTAGTGAGTTAGGTTTAAAGTTTTGTTTATTGGGTGGGTTTTGTTTAATATTAGGTGTGGTTGAGTGTTTGTTGGGTTCGATTAGGATTAGGCACCGTTTGGATGTCATGAAATTGGGTTTGAAATTAAGGAATTAAGAAATTAAACCTAATCAATTCTAATTTTATTGTTTGGTTAAGAAAAAGAATTTATAATTTTAATTTTATATTCAATTCTT
>CAODLS014734616.1:0-35670 GCA_948243855.1 Flueggea neowawraea | reverse complement strand
TGGACCTTGTATTGTATGATTGTATCTGATGCAAATTTTTCCGTGGATCTGATTGAGAATAACTTGTTTATTGGTTAACACTTGCTTCTTTCTAGTTTGCACAAAGAAAAGATGATAGTTTTACTAAGTCTTAATTTTACTACAGCTGAGAAACTGGATATTGCAATTTGTGGGGTATCGGTAAAAAGTAAATTGATCTGTTTATAATGGGTTGTTTGTGTGGAATGTTGATAGTTTGGTTCTTGATGCTGCTTGGGGGTCACATACAGTTGATACTTTTTGACACGATATTGTTACATGATACAATTTGCTCTTATTGACATAATACTATACGATTACACGACACAATGATACGATTACGCGTCATGATACGAATGAAACGATTATGCGTCATGACTCAAAAAGTGACACGATACGATTATACGATAGACTTTTAGGTAATTGCACGATTACATGATCTTAGGTAATTGACACAATATGGTTACACGACGAGCTCTTAGGTAATTGAACTATTACACGCTCTTAGGTAATTACACGGTTACACAATACGCTCTTAGATAATTGCACGATACGACTTGGTTACAAAATTATGTTTTTTATTTGGTAAAAGGTGCAATTTTAATTACAAGGCTTTCTATTAATGAAAATTTTCTTCATCAACAGTCACTTAGATCAACTGATAACGGATTGTTCCAACTTTAACCAAGGTCTTGGGCTCGAAATCTTATTCTAAATGGTGGAACATAACTTAAAGGTTCTTTTCACCAGGGAAAATCTTTTTAAAAAAAATGAAAATTTCCTTTCAATGATCGGATCACATGGTCCACTTAATAGGAAAAAAAATCTAATTTCTTCCGTTGTTTATTTAGAGAAATTAATTCTGATAATTGAAGAAATTAGAAAAATTAAGAAATAATCGAAGTGAAAGTTTGCTCCAAACAAAACCTTGAAGACGAGAGAGAGAGAAAAAAAAAAGTTCGGTGAGTTAAAAAAAAATGATGAAATAGATTCTTAAAAAAAGGTAAAACCCCAAAACTAAGTCTAAAACCCTTCATTCATCACCCCCAACGGTGGAGCTTTCTCAAAACCCTCCTCTTCCTCTGCAACACATTTGTTCCCTCAAAGCCACAAAACAAACTCAGAATGAAAGCTTTAAGCATAGTTCGAACCCTATCATCTTCAACCTCACGACCTCTTAATCCAACTCTTCTCTCCCGTTTCTTCTCAGCTCAACCTGAACAAACCGACAGTGAAACCGATGCCTCTAACAACGATTCCGTTTTTGACAGCTTCCACTTCACTATCTCACCAACTGAATCCAATTGTTCTTCCAGTTCTACTTGGAACGAGAAATACCGAGAGAGAGCTGATAAGTTGGTGTTTGGGATAGAAACCCAGAAAGAGAAAATTAAGATTTCTCAAGAAGAGGACCGAAAGAGTCTTCTTTTGGCTAAAGCTTTGCTTGAGGCGGCTTTAGAAAGCCTGATGATGAAGAATTAGTTAGAGAGGAGGACCAGAAATCCCTCTCTGTTGGCATTATTGGTGCTCCGAATGCCGGGAAATCGGCTCTCACTAATTATATGGTTCGGTTTCTCCGTTAAGTTTTCGCTTTTTTCAATTTGCAATTTTTTTTAAGAATTGGGTTCTTACGTTAATGGTTCGTTTATGCACTTTCAAATTTTGTCTATTGCCCATATGTGTTTTAGGTTGGAACTAAAGTTTCTGCTGTGTCAAGGAAGACTAACACTACTATTCATGAAGTTCTGGGGGTGATGACGAAAGGAGACACTCAAATTGTATGCCTTTCGTTTCAGTTTTAGTTTTTTGTTTGTTTGGATAAATTTAATGTCTTGTTATATAGAGTAACTATTCTGACGTAAGTTTGTGACTATGCAGTGTTTCTTTGATACTCCTGGACTTCTGTTAAAGAATAATGGATATCCTCGTAAAGACGATATTAATTCTCGTGTACAAAGTGTCTGGAATGCAATTGATTTATATGATGTTCTCATGGTTATTTTTGATGTCCATGGGCATCTCACCAGGTTAGTGATCCATTTCACGCGATCTCTTAGGGACTTGCTTTGCTTTTCATTTTTTTAATTGATATTTTATGTTTCCTAATCCCCCCCACCCACCACCACCTGCAAAGAATGATGGTCCATCATCGTCTGAACATTTGTTCTAATGTTTTCTTAACCTTTGGACCACTCTTTGTAGTTTTGAAAAGCATGTCGACTTGAAAGTTTCCCATTGATTAAGAACATTATTATTTTTTTGCTGTTCTCTCAATTGCAATACGTAATGCATTGATTCCTTATATCATTTTCATCATCTAGGCCTGATAAAAGAGTGATAAAATGGATTAACCATCTGGGAGCACTGGCGAACCCAAAACAAAAGCGGGTGTTGTGTATGAATAAGGTTGATTTGGTTGAGAAAAAGAAAGATTTGCTAAAGGTTGCTCAGGAATTTAAAGATCTCCCTGGGTATGACAGGTAGAAATCTCATACGAAGTGCAAATCTATTGGTTCCTCTTTTTGATAAGTAAGAGCAGAATATATATGACCTTCTGATTACTATCTTTTGTTCATCTATTTAGGTCCTTTATGATCTCTGGTCTGAAGGGTGTCGGGGTAAAAGATCTTTCACGATATTTGATGGAGCAGGCATGTCCGTTTCTCTTTTCCCCTTTAATCAAAGCATTGGTTCCCAGTTGTATTAATTTAGTTCCTCAACTAATATAGCTTCATGTAGTTAGGTTCTATTGGGATTAATAGTTGAAAGTTTTCTTTTTTCTTTGTCCCCCTTCTCTGAAACAATGGAGGCCCTATAATCTATTTTTTCCGCCAATTAATCTAAATTTTGTGTTATTCTCAAGCAAATAGTGTTTCCTGAATGTGGCTCCTGATTGTTTTTGTTCTTAGGCAGTTAAAAGACCTTGGGATGAAGATCCACTAACTATGAGTGATAATGTTATGAAGGATATTTCGTTAGAAGTTGTTCGAGAAAGGTTATTAGACCATGTTCATCAGGTGAAGTTTGAACATTTCCATTTTATATATCTGAGGATGTTGCATGTGTTACATCCCTTTTGTAGGTGTTTGTAGGGATTCTGTATTTGGAAGACTTGAAACAAATACTTAAACTTTACTCATTTCAGGAAATCCCATATACTATTCAACATAAGTTGATGGATTGGAAGGAACTAAGTGATGGTTCTCTTAGGATTGAACGGCATTTAATTACTCACAAACCAAGCCAGCGGAAGATTCTTGTTGGAAAGAATGGTTCAAAAATTGGGTAAGTTACCTTTATATCCCATAATATAGTAAGAGACTTCATGTAATTCTAGGATAGGAGGGTATTGTTATGCGGCTCAAATTTGATTATTTGAATCCCAAGTTATAACGATTTAACCTATAAAAAAAATGTTATAACAATTTATCAGAATCCTCTTAGAAGGTGTTAAACAGTTAAGTTTAGGACTTAACATTGTCCCTTTTTTACTACGCAGAGTGTTCATGTAGACCTTATCTAGTGATCCTGAGTTTTCAAGGACATCTTCTTGGGGAGTTCTAGATTGCCTCTGAAGCAGTTTTCGTTTTTGTTTGGGGTACTTTAACACATTGTAGCTTCACTTATATGATGGTTTAGCCCATTTCATAGGACGTCTTTCTTGATTGTTGAATATCTGGATGACTGTAGCGTATCACTGAACTCCTAATGCATACGATGAGGCAGGGGAAAGTTGTCTGGAGAAAACATATAAACGCAAAATTCTACCTTGTCCATATGTTGATCTGGCAAAGCATGTTTGGTATTTAACAGTCAGTGCAATTTGTGATCGTACATGTGGTGCATCTCTCTTGGCTTCCTGCTTTTCTGACTGCTTGTGCTCTCGTGAAACGAATTCTTTTTCATGTGTCTTTTTCTGTGTTTTTCTCCAGGAGAATAGGCATTGAAGCCAATGAAGAGCTGAAGTCCATATTCAAAAGGAAGGTACATCTTATCCTCCAGGTTAGACTTAAATGATGATATAAATGGATCGAATTGGCAATTGTTCAAAATTTCCCTGCTCTATTCCAGAAGTGTA
The DNA here is from genome assembly GCA_948243855.1 of Flueggea neowawraea. Lineage (NCBI taxonomy): Eukaryota > Viridiplantae > Streptophyta > Magnoliopsida > Malpighiales > Phyllanthaceae > Flueggea > Flueggea neowawraea. Next base: position 31,574 of record CAODLS014734616.1, on the reverse strand, counting down.
TATACAAAATCCATGAGATATGCTTGTAATTGTGCTGGAATGTCAATCGTCTCTTCTCCTTAATTCAGTCAGAGGGTTTAAATAGGTAAAGAGAACACATTTTTGGGGACTGAGAATCTGGAGATGGGAATGACGGAAAATCATGAAATGTATGGAAAAATCACCATCCATTGTAGCCATGTTCATTTGCAATACCTTAAAAGATGTATCCACAGTTTCTTCTTTTTTTTTTTTTGAAAAATTATTAACATCTCTGCATTCATCCGAAATTTTGATTTAAGAATTAATCTATTTCCTTTTGATAGATAATGCTGTGAATTTCTCAATACTGCATTTGTAGTTCTTTTTGTTACAATGGAAGTCGTAGTTAGAGTTTGACAAGATAATCACCCAACCAACATTGTATAGAACTATTATATCTGATAAGGTCAATCTTTTTTTTTTATAAAAAACCTTTCGTTATATCCAATGGAAACCAATCTCCATTAGTATTAGTCTCCCATTGTAGGAGACTAATAAAATCAACAACCAATGGTCTAGCCCTTTTTGCATTAGTTGGCACAATCCGATAAAAAACATATTTTTTTCTTTTTGTACTGAAGTGGCAGACTTTGGTCTGCCATTTCTTAATAATTTGGGTTCCCACAGCCACGGGAACCAATTCCACGGCCTGGGAACCCATTTCCTGTTTTTTATATTTTTTTGGTGTATGAAGTCTTTTTATTTTTTCCTTTATAAATAATTGATCCACTTTGTGTTTCAATTTTATTTCATCTTTAATTCATTCCATTTACAATCAATTTTCAATTCTTTTTATGTAATTTTTTTTGGTTTGTTGCAGAACAATCGCCCCATACGACTAAAAAAATAAAAAAAATGTAATTTGTTTTCAATAAAATTTGGTATATTTTTATTATTATGAGTTACGTATTTGTAGTATTTTAAATTATATGTCTAATGCAATCTTTAATTTTTAATGTCAATTTACTTTTTATGTAATTTTAATTTTAAATATGATTCAATTTTAATATTATTTTTTTTTTTCTGAATTTTTTTTGGTATTATTCGTTAAATATATAATGTTTTGCTAATTAAAAATAAATATTCGTTTATATAGAAAAATATGTTTTTGTATAGTATATATAGTAAAAGAAAATTAAATAAAAAATGTAAAGATGATGGGTCTCATAAGAGAGTCTAATGAAAGTTTAAACTGTTAAAGTTGAATAGTATAATGAGAGAGAAATTAATGGAAAGTTGATATGACAGTGATGCAACAATGTATTAAACCCAAAATGAGACCCATTGTTGGAGATGCCCTAATAGTACAATAGATTAAGCACAGCACTCGAAGTTTGTTCCACAATTTGTGAACCTTGTGGTAGCGATCTAGCATACTTTAGAGATCCAGGCCGCCACCATGTTACATTCTGAAAGTAAGTATGAATAGTATTGACAGACCATTGGGAGGTATATATATATATATATATATATATATATATATATATATATATTATATTAATACATAATTTACCCTCACGTATTACAGTTTTTGTTGATTCCACCCCAAACTTCCAAAGTGCTCAACTTAGGGGTGAAAAAAAAAACGACTGAACCAAAAAATCGATCGAACCAAACCGTTTTAAATCGAACTGACAATGAAGCCGAAATCAATAGAGTGGATGAATTGCAAAAACCGAAAGGTTCGGTTCGTTTGCAGTTTTATCTATTTGAAAACTGAACTTAACATTTTTTATACCACTATGTTGGTTTTTACATATACATTTATTCAAAACTTACACAAAACCGATTAAATCGAACCAAAAACAAGTCAATCAAGTCATTTATCAACTCTAGTTTTACTTATATTTTAAACTGTTAAAACCGACCGAATCGAACTAAAAACTAATCAAACCGAACCAAAAGTTAAAACTAACAGTTTGATTACAACCAAAGAGTAAAACCAAACCGTTTGGTTCAATTGACATTTTGTCCACAAAACCAAACCGTGTCCACCCCTAGCTCAACTTACCCCATAAAGTTATTCGACACATTATTAAATGGACTTTGAATCTGTAGACCAGTTCAGGAAAGCAGTGAGAAAATATGGAGTCATGATGAATTTGGAGCTAAAAATGGCATAGACAAGCTTGTCCTAATTAGTTGTTACATGGGAGTCTTGACAAAAGAACCAATGAATTTGTGGTGAAAATATACCATCCAGTTCATAACTGCTCACGAACTAACATCAATAGGCTACATGACGCCAATTTATTAGTTGAGTACTATAAAGATAGGAATATTGACAATCCTGGTACAAAATTTTGGCAGTTACAAGAGTTGTATAGGAGGATTTGAAGACTTATGTTGGAAGGACCATATGTAGGATGGCTAGGGGAAAGGTTAGAAGAGAGTATTTAGGTGATTGAAGACAGGAGTTTGTTAGATTGTAAGATTAGAGATGAAATTATTAGCACTAATCGGTTTTTTAGCACTATTTAATAATGTGTCGAACAACTTCAAAGGGTAAGTTGAGCACTTTGAAAGTTTGTGGTGGAATCAAGAAAAACCGTGATTTTTGGGGGGTAAATCATGCATTAAGCCTATTTTTTTCTATCCTGCATAAGATGTTTGGGGCCTGCTTAAAGAAGGGTATATTTTATAGATTGAATAGTAAATAATAGGTTAAGTAGTGAAATTTGAATAGTTAAAATCAAATGTCTTTTAAATATACAAAACACAGGACATGCTCTCTCCCAAACAAGCCTTCAGTAATGTAGATAAAGGAAAGCATCAATTACAACTTACAGATGCTTACACTCATACCTAATCAAAATCTTATTTGGGTTTCAAATTGTGGGCCGATTTAAAGCACAGAAATCAGAATCCACCATCCAACATGTGAGACTTCGAAAATTTTGGGTTCAGAAAATTCTCCATATAGAGGCCAGAAAGAAATCAACTTCCAGAAATTCTAACTTGGAATGCATTAGTAGAACTACTCATCATTTCACATCAAACAAAAGCACTTAATACACTAGAACATCTCAACAATATCCCTCTAAATTCAGCTAAACTCAGGAAATTTTCCATTACAATACATGGCGTACGACCATGACATACACTACCAACTAACCAGGCCTTATCACTGCTGCTAGCATAAATGCGCTAACTCCAAACTCTGCCTTACCAGTTAACCATTAAAGGACTGAAAAGGAAGTGTCACCTGGTCCTAGAGATCTGTAACTTGTGTAGAAAGTCTCGGATAGTAAGCAAAACAATGCAGCTCACAATCATATTAACCTTTAACAACTCCATGGATATTAGGACATGGAGGAATCCATTGCCACATCTTGTTGTAAATATCAAACAACAAAGCCTTGTCTGATCCTCTAATCATAATTGCAAGAAACTCACCATGTCCGACACAGTCAAACCCACGAACAGCCTCAAGGTCTGCAAATTGGATGTAAAGTTGCTGTGGCATTTTCTCTATCTCCACCCATGTTGTTCCACAAGCTTGTAGGCACCAAAGTCTTAGACTTCTTGGCACATTCAGCTTACTCTTCTCTACAGCTGCAACGAGAATAAGCTTCCCTCTACTCTCAACTAAGCTTGGTGAACGTAAGAATCTCCGCATTGGAGCCTGAATCTTGCTCCAGATGTTTGTTGCTATGTCATAGGCCAAGACACTGAAAGGGCTGTAATTCATGCAATAGAACTTGCCATTAACATGGATCATTTGCCCTGATTCAAGGCTACAAAGCCTTGGCAAAGATGATGTGGTTCCCCACAGCGAGTAAAACCCTCCTGCATCAATATGGAAGCTTTCAGTAGACAAGTTCTTGACTGCATATGGAGATATTAAATCATCTCCAGCAACTGATACATCAATGGAGGTTGGATTCACTGATAACCCAATTGAAGGGAAGAGACGTTGTCTTAAAGTCGGTGGTAACTGAGACACAGAACCTACAATAGGGTTAGAAAGGATGACATTTTTGGTTCCAGCTTCATCTGATATCCAACAAACCAACCCACCAGAAGCAGCAGCAGGAGAGAACCCTGAAGGCACCAAGTTAAAACAAATTCTGTGCCAAGCAACCTCATAAGGATTAAAGAGATATCCTTCACAAAGGCTATTTCTTCCTTGGTCATTGCCACTACCAGTGCTGTTGTTTCTATAGATGGAACTCTTGAGGGATTTTTGTTTGAAGAAAAGGAACCAATGAAGGCGAGGAGAGACTTGGATATAGAGTTGAAGAAAGCTATTGGAGTATAATAGAGCATACCATCTTTTGCAAACACAACGTGCTCTAAAGAAAGCTGGTGGAGGAAGAAATGCAATTACTCGATCAAGTAGCCTTTGAGGAAGCCTACTCCATATCCGACAGTCCATCCAATGATTGGAGATGGGGTTGAAGTTGTTGCAGCTACTAGTAGGTGTAGGAGTAGTGAAGGCGTAAGTAAAGGGCATGGACATGGAATTGTTAAAAGCTTCCATGTTGGTGAATACAACTTTGTAGACTTTCTATTTTTGACCTAAAAGTTTTTCTTATCTTAGCTTTATAAGTCAAATTTCAAGAAAGGTAGTAGTGGTGGTTAGATTTCTGTTTTAGATCAGATCTTCAAAGGATATGGAGAGAAAAGGTATAGATATTAGGTTTAGCATGTTTGGAGGAAGACAAACTATGTTAGGCACTAGAAAGCTCATGACTCTTGCTCTAAATAAATGAAAGCTTGAAATGTAGGGTTGTTTTGAAATGGGGTGTGTGTGGATGGAGAGACAAGTGTTTATATAGTAAGATTTAGCCACTTGTGCACCCTTTTGCTTTTGTCCTTTTTTTTTTGCTTTTTGGTTTTTTGTTTCTTTCTTTTGAGAGAATTAATGGCAGTGATGATTCTGATGGTTCCATCTATCAGTTCAGTGTTTTCATGTCAAGGCCGAGGAAGGAGAAGGACAAAGTTGCAGAGATGAGGGAGCGAGTGTGTGGTATACAGTAATTATTAAGTTGCAGTGATGATGAGCTAAATGGAGCAACTCGAAGCTCACCCACGTTGGTTACGCTAATAACTAGCTGAAAGGAGATACTACAACTCTAAGTTGTCAATTCTTATCAATTATGGAGAGAAGAAAAAAGAAAAGGTTTTGCTATGAAAACCTAACCATTACTAGGAATATATTTTTCATAGCTAAATGCGAATATGTCAATAGAAGTATTTCTTTTTTTTTTTATCAACGAAGTATTTCTTGTTTAGTTTGTCAAAACAAAAAGACAACTAATACTGCAAAATTGTTAAACATTTTTCTCATAATGATAAGGAAGCAGCAATGGAAATTTTATAGCATAATATAATGGTGGATTTACCAACAGTCATGTAATTTTTCTTTTGGTGCTTTGGTTAGGATTAGGCATGGTCACTCTTTATTTTAGGTTTTTGATAAGTTGGATTGCATTTTGTAATCTCTTCTTCTCGTAGGTTCTCAAGAATTTTTTAGTTCCTGATTTTACCAGTTTTTTTCTAAATTTTTTGAGGTCCAAAGAAATAAAATTTCGATGAACACAACTTACCAAAAAAATAAATAAGAGAAATGGACATTATTTGAAATCCAATTAAGAGGTGCGAAAATCAAGTTTGCATTCGCGTTTTGAAATCCAAGCGAATCGGAGAAGAAACTCGAATGTTTTGATCAACAAAAAAACTGTTCATATTTGATTTCGGTACAGAATTACATTGCATAATAAAAAAATCAAGAGATTAACATGTCATTTTAAAAACATAATATATAATGAATATACACTTTTAATATTCCATTAACGAATACAGGTTTCATTAGAAATTTAAAATTGTTTTTTTTCTTCAAATTTAAAATAGTTGAATCACTGAAAATTGGTAAAGAAAAGAAAGACATTTTCAATAGCCAAAATCTGTTTTTTTTTTTAGTAAAAAGGGGAGTTGGGGCTACCGGTAGTGGCGTATCGCTGCTGGACATGATCATGCAGGTAAATATTCCCTGTCGTGGAAAGTTGCTTTGCTTGATGGTGACCAATAGAGACTCACCACGACACCCGTTAGGAACTGGCGTTAACCTATTGACGCGAAGATATTCGAGACCAACCAAAAAGACGGGTGTATCTCGAACCAAAGTAGGAGATACTGAAACAATGCTCTTTTCCGTCGGATCATCTCCCACAGGACAATACCCAAAATCTGTACATCCTACTCATTGAGTGCGGAAGCAATGTCAAAACTCAAGCCATGCGAGAAATTCAAGGAAAATATAGAACAATTCTAGTGAGGAGTGAAGGCCGCAAAGCAAGACCAAGATAGGCATTACTATTCCCCAACTGCAGAAAGGAGGTAAGGTCACGAGATACATTTAGTAAAAAGTGTATTGAATATAAGCTATAAGTCTAGTTATAGTTAAATTGTTAGTATAAATGACTGAGTTGTTCACAGTGATGATGTAGTCAATTCTTATTAATTTTTTTTATCCCGATTAAGTGAGACGTATTATCAGGAGCCGAGCTATATTGGGCCTAACAGGTGTTGAAGCATCTCCTTCAGCCGTAGGAGGGTTATGGGAGCCTCTTCTGCAGAGCTCCACCCCACTAGTGGAGATGAACCTAGGGGAGAGAGAGAGAGAGGAGTTCCACCTCTACAACAACCTCCTCTCCTCATGTCGTCCGACAACTAAAGGAGAGGAGGAGAGTAAAAAGACAACAAAGAGAGAGAAATGATTGAGAAGTGGTAATACGTGTGTGAAGGAAGACAACCAGCGGCGGCTCGTGAGAACTTGCACTGTCGGTCTTGAACCCTAGTGTCTATTTAAAAAAATATGCTAGCAAACCCCCAAATTTGAACCAATCCTTAGATTGTGAACTGAAACTAGATTTCATTACTGTAACCAAGTGGTACAAATAGCCATTTTACACATTGGATTTGACAACACAAAGGGTTGACAACAATAATCCAAATACCAGGCTAGGTTAACGAAATTAACAGCCGAAGAGTCTGCAACAACATGAGCAGATTGAGCAAAATAACAAGTTGCAGTAACACAACAATAAAAACCTAGCAACAAGTTGGAAATAAAAAAGCAACAACAAAGACTGAATTTAGAGTTGGATCCGGACTGGACCTCTAGCGTGCATTCGTGGAGCCAACAACAAACGGATCTGGATCACCCACCGACAAGACGGTTGCCACCCGCCGGCACCGGACCACAACTAGCATCGCCGAAGAAGCCGCCATCCACCACCAACTGAGACCAGAGGAGAAACCCACCTGCAAGGGGCATAAAAATGGGGAAAAACCCGACGAAAACATGGACAAAAGCCATGCCAAAAGAGAAAAAAAAAAACCAAATAGATCTAGCAAAACCCACTAGATCTAAAATTATTAGAGCAAACCAAAAGGAGGAGAGAGAGGACAAGGGTGAGAGAGGCGAAGGCGAAGAGGAAGAGGCAAGGGGCTGCCATAGTCAGGAAAATAAAGGAGATGAGGGTGGGAGACGGCGGAGGAAGGGAAAGGGAAAGGGCTAGAGAAGAGAGGAAAGGAGAAGGAGAGGCGGAGGAGGAGAAAGAAAGGACAAGGACGAAAGAGGGGCTACAGCCAGCAAGGAGAAGCCGACGGCCAGGGAAGAGATGGACGTTGGGCTGTGTCAAGAGAGAAAGGAGAACTTTTTTGGGGTTAGAGAGAGAGCCACCCCCTAAAAGTTATTGATATTCCAAAATTTCATAAATTTTTTTCTTTCAGTCTCTGCTTAATGAAATTTCTGGCTACACCATTGCATATTATACATTATATTTTCTATACATACTTATATAATTCAACTTCTATCGATGAGTTGTTATAATATATATAATAACTTATCAAAAAATATAAAATTTTTGGATAAATAATCTTCATCATTTATAAACTCTTTCTTGATTAACTGTAACTCATAATTAATTCTAAAATTATTGAGGAAATGGCCATAAATCCCTATAATTAAACAGCATTTTAAATTTAACAATAAGGTATATTAATGGAGAAACTAAAAGTGATAGAAAATAATGATGGGATGATTAACAATGGGTCAAATTTGATTCAGATACTTACAATAAGTTTTTTTTTAAGTTCAATAACTCCAGAATGTATTAATCCAACTTCTTTTAATTAATCCTCCATTACATACCTGCCATCATATTTTGATATCTTTGAAGTCCCAACTTCTTATACAAGTGCCAGCATACGTTTGTGAGTTGAAGGTTTTTGGAGAGAACTAAATTTTGTTTAAGAAAATGACTACAAATAGTTATTCCAATTACAAACAATGCAGCCTTTTGCAAATGTTGCCTTTTTAGGGTGTGGAGTGAGTTATTTATGGCCACAAAAAACTTTTTCTTTTTATTAGAACAACTTTCATGAAATTTGAGACAGATGATTCGATTGAACAGTGATGGGTCAACGTCCACAGCCGTTCTATAAAGTTGATATCATTGTCAATACTTGTAATATATGGGTCGAAGATGGTTGTGATTTGGTCTATATTTTGGTGGAAACCAGGTTATTGTTTTGCTACAAGTCAAGGTTTTTGGTTCAATTTGCTTTTATTTAGGGAAATTAAAGTGTATCCCTGATTTTTCCTGAGGGTTTGATTTAAAAGCTCTAATTTTATCTACCATTTAAAAATTTTGGAGTAGAAATATTTTACGGATGCAACTGTTGTAATTTTTATGTTTTCCCAGAACTGTTAGTTTTTTTAATGAAAACGACAACTCCATCAAAGTACAAACCTAAATAACTAAATTAGCCTGCACCACGATGACACTCCAAACTTATCAACTCGGATAAACTCACCCGCAATTGTGTAATTTAGTAATGCAAGATTTTACATTGAAATATAGATTATGGATGTAAGTGAATTGCATAGGTATACTCAATATTAATGTAAGACATGAGACATGATCATTGTTCTGTGTAAGGATATGAGTCATCCCGTCGAAGCAGTGAGCATGTGTAGAAAAACAAACAGTTTAATTTGTCAGGTCATATGTCCAATCCCATCTCATTTTGGACACAGTTTGGCGTGAACTACAAAATGCCCTTGAAATCACCAACTCAGGTTTTTACTGATTCATCACTACTCGTCATTTTGAAAAAACAAAAATCTAAGCTTGGATTTTGCAAGGTATTGTTAAGAGATGGGGGGGAAAAGGTCAGAACCCTCACTAACAATCAAACACAGTGTGTAGTTATAATCAATCTTGTAGTAATGCCTGAGAGTTTGGAGCTAAAAAAGGAAAAAAGGAAGGTGTTCAGATTTGGGAAATGATGTATTGCTCCAAGAAATCTCCCTTATTTAGAAAAGAAATCTCATCAGATATGGAAATTGTATTTCCCTTCAAGTAACCTCTCTCTCTCTCTCTTTCTGTCTTCACTGTCCTCTCTGTAACTCTCTTGCTTGTTCTTCTATTCATCCACACTTACTTCCCCTATTCAGTGCTTTCCCTTTCTTCCTTTAACTTCATTTTCTTTTTTGTTCAATTCATTTGAGACCTAACGCATTTGTCAAACTCATGAATCAATTGAACAACGAATTTACTTGGTTAGAATTAAAATAAAAAACAAGCGAGAAAAAAAGAATCTAAAAGAAATATCTTAATCTTGATAACAATAGTTGCCCACTCTTGTAACATTGCAAACCTAATGCATTATAGTTCACTGTTACAAAACCATCTTGTTCTTGAATTGGCATCAAATCTTTTTATTTTAGGTGTTCCTTAGTTCTTTTTTTTTTGCCGAAAAAATGGGAGGTGGGGGCAACCGGTAGGTGACGTATCCCTGCTGGGCGTTACCATGTAGGTTTAAACTGGAAGGTACCCTCCCCGCTACGGAATGTTCTTGTGAGTCATAGCTGACACCCGACAACGGACTTGGGCTCGTGCACGAGTGTGGTCATCGTAGCACCTCACCGATGACAAGTAGAGCCTGAACAATGCAGCTCTATGCAACACTGGCTCGAGTGATAATCAGATAAATCCGGACTTACGCCGTTCCCATGTCTAGAACCCGCGCTGCAAACTGAGATCAGCGTACTCCGTTCCGCTCGGCCATCCCTCGGGGGTTCCTTAGTTCAACTTTCTGAAGGTTATTTCCTTTCCTTCCCTTCCAAGAAGTCACTTTACTTCTTCAGAAACTCTATCTTAGTAAATTACTATTTGAGAAGTGCATTTTATTTTTACTTGGTTGGAAAAACAAGCTGAAGTATAAAATTTTGAGAAAAGCTCACAAATATTTCCAAAAAAAATTAATTTTTAAAAATGTAACAACATTCAAAATATCTATAAAAATAACAACTCATTTTATACAATTACAAAAATACCAAAAATTGACCTTTTTACCACCTTTTGACCGCACGTTAGAACTTTGACCGCATGTTAACTACACACCAGAAAGTTGACTATACACCAGAAAAGTTTGACCACGCGATAAAAATAAGTATAAAAAGAGAATAAAATGTACTCATATTCTAGATTATTAATGAGTACAAAATGAGAACTAGTTGTTCTCAGTTTTATTTACTCATTTATTTACTCTTATCACATAAATAAATAAGCAAAAAAATGAGTACAAAACGAGAACAAATTGTTCTCAGTTTTGCACATACGAAAATGAGTACGAAATATTCTCAATATTACAGATATGAAAATGTGTACAGAATATTACAGATACGAAAATGAGTACAAAATTAGATGCAAATTAATCATTTTAAACAGTAATAAACACTAATAATGAGTACAAAATGTTCTCAACATTTTTGAGCTTTTCCCTAATTTGCAAAATAAATCTCTTTCTCTCCTTCACGGTTTGCTAGTGTTGCTAGCTGACGCCCTCCTAAGACTCTTCTCTCTCCTAATCAATTTGTAGCATCTCACACACACACTCTCTCTCTCTCTCCCTCACTCGATTGGATTTGTTCTCTCTGTCCTCACAAACTCTTGTATTGTTTTCTCGGTGCCACACCTCTCTTTCTCACGCTTTCTTTGTTACGCCACTACTTCTCTCTCCTTGTGCACCGCTCTATCTTCTCTCTCTCTGATGTCACGCGGCTATAGAAGATGAAGAAGAAGAAGATGAAGAATAAGAAAAAGAAGAGGATCGACAAACACCGACAAAGTCAAAGTGAGAAAGAGTGAGAAAGAAGAGAAGTGAGTAGAGAGAGGACATAGAGAACAAGAGGATGAGAGAGAAAGAGAAGTGAACAAAGAGAGGACTGAGACGAGATAGAGGAAAGAGGCGAGATAGAACAGAGAGAGGAATAGGATGAAAGGAGTGGGTAGAGAGAGGAGAGAGAAGTTAATAATTAGGAGAATGAGTATTTTTGTATTTTAGAAATTATAATCAAAATATTGCATAATAGAAAATATAATTGAAAATATGAAATTTAAATAGGAAAGTAGACATGTAGGGTAATTTTCTCTAAAATTTATATTTAGTTTACACTCACAATCATTAAGAAGGTCATCTCAAATATCAAAATGACGCTTATTGTAATAGTACAAAACAACAACTTGTAAGAGCATTATTTTCAAATAAGGGATCTTCAAGTTATTTTGTAATGTTAAAAGGAAATCAAATAATGCGTTATTTGAGAAGTTCAGCTTCTTTGATTAATCAAGCAAAGTCTCAACTTTTTGAGAAGCAACACTCTTCCCTCTCACCAACTCCCAACCAATCTAACCTTAGCCGATTTGTTATTATCTCAAAATAAAACTGAATTAAGACAATTATACATTAGACGTGTTTGTTTTTACGTAAATTGCACATGCAAAAAGAAAAAAAAAAGAAATTAGCTCATCTTTGAAAAGTATAAATTGTTAAAATAATAAATATGCATATATCATTAGCAAACACACCCATTGATAATTCGGTAACTATGTTTATAGCATATTTAAAATAAGGATTATAAAGTTGTGAATTTAATTAAACAATTCATTCATGAGATATGTTTAAAGGCCTATATCATTTAAATCATAAAATCCAATTAAAATATTATATAAAGATACAAATAAATTTATAATTTATTAGTATTAAAATTATTTGAGCATTCAAAATTATAAATTCAATTCTTGGTAAAATTAAAATATCTTCAGTTAACAGACATACTTGTTCCTTCACGGTAGAGGTAAAAAAAAAAAACGACTGAGGTTTTCTTTAATTTATTTACACAATGAAATGAGAATAGAATTTGAAACAAATTTGATGGCAGAATCTATCTACATTCACTGTTTTAGATAAGAAGATCCTATTCTGTTCTGGGCTATCAAACATATGATAACAAAAATACAAGCCCGAACCCATAATTTGGCCCTCCAACTAGGGGTGACAATTCGGATCGAGTCGGTCAAAACAGATCGACTCGTTTATGACCTGAATTTTAAACGGGTTAAACAGGCTGACATGTTTACGACTCGAACTTATTTAATGCCAACCCGGCACGACCCATTTATTAAATGGGTTACAAGACACGACTCGTTTGTTATTAACGGGTCACGTGTCACAGGTTAACAGTAACACGTTTAACCCGTTTAACACGATAAGACCCGTTTAATTTATTTAACACGTTTAATCTATTTAATACGTTTAATTTATTTAACATGTTTAACTTATTTATAATACACAAATAAATACACAATTAACACTAAAATAACTTCAACTAAAATAATAAATATTCATTTATAATATCCACCAACACAATAATATTCTAAATGAAGGGAAATTAAATGCAAAACAACTAAAATTACAATGTCCATTAAAAAATTATAATTCCCAACATAAACATTCTATTTTTAATAAATTTAATTCTACATAAATATAACTATTGTTTTAATAATCTTCATATCTTTTTTTCTTGTACCTATATATATATCAATACATATAATAAGAGCAATAAATTAAATATTTTATAAAATAAATTAAGTAAATGGGTTAAACGGGTTGTAAATGGGTCGGGTAACTCGTTAACCCGATTAAGTAAATGGGTTAAACGGGTGATAAATGGGTTGAACCAATTTTTTTCCCGTGTCATAAACGGGTCTGACCTGTTTATAACCCAAACTCTTTTATGGTCAACCCAAACCCGCTTAACTTCATGTTGAGTCGTGTCGTGTAATCGGATCGTGTCGAAAATTGCCAACCTTACCTTCAATTTTGATTCCAAATCTTTCAAATTCCAAAAACTTTTTTTTAGAAAAATTGTACAAAATAGACACTTTTTAAAATATTAGTTAAAAGTATTCATCCAATTTTTACTAATCTAGATGTAAGTTTTGATATTTTAATTTTGTCCACTTAATAGATAAATTCGGTTATTATCATATTACTATTTAGGTAGTAAATATATGTTAGTTTCCTATTTTTTAGGTAGTGAATTTAAGTTTCTCTATTTATTAGGAGATGTAATCCCTATTTTTTAGGTTATTGAATCCATCAAGTTTTGCATTCTTTTTGTTGATTTTCAGAAATATTTTCAATATTCCATACACATATTTTTATCTTGACATCTAATGTAGTTTCATTCTAATTTCAAAGAAGTTTCAATCTATAAAAAAAATTAAAATTTACAACCCAATATGAACAATGATAGTTTCAATCTAGTTTCAAATAAGATTCAATGCATTACGTCCATGAAACTCGTAATTATTTGTGCAGTATCGTGATGTATTTAAATGACATAGCAAAATTTCTGTCGAGTTTCAATTGAGTTTCAGATAGAATTTACTCTAACAACTTCGAATATTATGAAAAAATTTAGAATTTTTCAGCTTTTCCTATTTATAGGAGATGCAACCCCTATTTTTTAGGCCTTGAATTCATCCACGTTTTGCATTCTTTTTGTCGATTTTCAGAATTTTTTTCAATATTTCATACGCATATTTTTATCTTGACATCTAATGTAGTTTTAATCTAGTTTCAAAAAAGTTTCAATCTATAAAAAAATTATAATTTACAACACAATATGAATAATAATAGTTTTAATCTAGTTTCAAAGAAGTTTCGAATAAGATTCAAAGCATTACATCATGAAACTCTTAATTATTTATACAGTATCATGATGTATTTAAATGATATAACATAATTTTTGTCGAGTTTCATATATAATTTACTAATAACTTCGAATATTATGCTTTTTCAAATTTTTTCAATGTGTTGATACGTATTTATTAGCATATTTATAATCCAATTATTGATGATTAAAATCTTTTATATTTTTTAGATTAAGCAATCAACCTAATATCTTAATAAATGTGATTCCTTTAAATTCGATTTCAACAATTGGCAATTTTTATTTTTTAGGAGATTTATTAAATCCACGTCTTAGGTTTTAGGTGGCAATTTTCAGAAAATATTTCACTAATTTATGGGCATATTTTGTTTCCTTACCTTTTAAAAAAAATTGACATATTGATGAAGTTTTGAAGTGGTTATTTATAAAATATGTTTGTGTTTGGTGGGTTAGTTAAGAAAAAAATCGTTTTTTTCCATCTATTAGAGAAACCATCAACTTTCAAAAACCTGCTTATTAATCTAAAGTTTAATTCCGTTTAACCCGTGCAATGACATGTTTGTCAAAAGAGAGTGAAATTACTCTAGGCAAAGACACGTGTGAATTATTTGTCCAAATTAGCTGCTGACTAGACTTGAAATACTCAATCGGGCAACTCTTTTGTAATCAAACTAACAAACCAAAACCATACTCAAAACCAACTTTAAAACCAAAACTCATGATTTATCCATGTAACAAACCAAACCCTAACCTACACTTTTCCTCCATGACCTACACTCCTGCCAAAAACCCAAACCAGACCATCATCATCGTCCTCCATTTGATCACTCTCTCCCTCTCTTCTCGTCATCTCCACACACACTCTTTCTCTCTTTCGCAATTCGACCATCGACATAGAGAGAAATCATATTCGACAGAGAGATAATTCTCCATTGCCCCTCTCTGCTTCTCTCTCCCCTCTCTCTCTTTTTCTCTCTTTCGTAATTCGACCATTGACCCTACTCTTTCCCACTCAAATAGAAACCACCATCAGCAGCGAGAGAAACTAGATCTGCTCTCTCTCTTCCCTAACATGTTCGATCTCCCAAATCTCAATTCGACCTAAACCAGATATGCTCTCTCTCTCTCTCTCTCTCTCTCCCCTAAAACTGACAAGTGTAGAAATAGCTTATTGGTTCAGTGCCAGAAGAAGTAAGTTGACAAGGAAAACAAGAAAAAAGACAAGATTGTTCCTTATGTGCCTTTTGCTTAACCTTGATTGTTTAAGGAGTTCGAGATTTAATGGCCTTGTAGGGCCGTAGATTCTTTTCTTCAACTTAATATAGTTTGAAAATTATGCTATAGAATTGAATTTTGTTTAGTTCTAGTTGAGTTTGAATGGAAATTACGGAGTGATTGTTGAGCATTGCAGATTTGTATTGGTTTCGTTATCTTTTTGAATATATTGCATGTTTTGTTTGAGTGGAAAGAGGTTGGTTGACTTGGGTTTTTGGCTTGGTTTCCAAATAAATAAGGGGGGAGTAGTTTGCTAGGTGGATGAGGATAGAGGTAGTGAAATTGGTTTGCCACATCATATTATATCCGAGTCATTAAACGTTGTTAGAGGACATGGCTTCCACTTGTTAATTTCCGTTTAATTGGGGTTAACAGGCAGGTTTTCTGAAGTTGATGGGGTTAATAGGTGAAAAAAATCATGGGACTTGAAGGATCCTGAATAAAAGTTTAGGGGATAAATTAAGGGTTCGGGCAAAATACAATTTCATCATGAAATTTAACAAAAACCTCATTTCAAGATCAATCCAATAACTGGTAGGAAGGAACATCTAAAACTTCAAAAGATAAATT
Source organism: Flueggea neowawraea (assembly GCA_948243855.1). Classification (NCBI taxonomy): domain Eukaryota; kingdom Viridiplantae; phylum Streptophyta; class Magnoliopsida; order Malpighiales; family Phyllanthaceae; genus Flueggea; species Flueggea neowawraea. The sequence goes on along the minus strand of CAODLS014734616.1, from coordinate 15,673 downwards.
GGCTAGACACCTAACTACTGTCGGGATCAGCTTGTACTAATTCCTGCTATGATGTCTTGTACTTGAGTAAGGATATGCATCATCATCAACTATATGTGCTAGCTATGACTTTTTTGTCAATCTAGAAAATCATAGCACCAAACACACTGTTCATGATATGTATAAAAGCATGTCTAATGTATCAATTCACTTGAGCAATACAACACATAAAAAGCATATCCAAAGTACTCACTTCTCTTTGTTTAATTTTAGACAAAAAAGAAAACCACTGTTTATTGATGTTGCCGGTCCGGTTCAATGGCATCCCGACCGGGACAAGCATTTTGGGGTAATGAAATGGCTTGATGAGCAGCCGGAGTCGTCTGTGGTATTTTTGTGCTTTGGTAGCATGGGCAGTCTTGGAGAGCCACAGCTGAAGGAAATAGCGGTCGGGCTCGAGAAAACCGGGTTTAGGTTCTTATGGTCCATCCGTGAGCCTCCCAAAAACAGATTGGACCTACCTGGCGAGTATAGAAACGTGGAAGAGACACTGCCGGAGGGATTCTTGAACCGGACGGCTGGAACCGGTTTGGTTTGTGGTTGGGTGCAGCAAGTGACCATATTAGGCCGCAAAGCAATCGGAGGATTCGTGTCTTATCGCGGGTGGAACTCAACACTGGAGAGTATCTGGTATGGAATGCCAACTGCCTCGTGGCCACTGTATGCAGAGCAACAAATGAATGCCTTTTTGCTGGTGAGGGAGTTGGGATTGGCTGTTGAGATCAGAATTGATTACAGGGAAGGCAGCGACTTAGTGGTTGCAGAAGACATTGAGAAGGGGATTAAGCGTTTGATGAAGGAAGACGATGAAGTGAGGCGAAAGGTTAAAGATATGAGTAAGATGGGCATGATGGCTGTGGATGAAAATGGTTCATCATACATAGCACTTGGATCTTTGATAGAGAAATTAACAGCTGAGATTTGTTAGATTTTTTATGATTCTACTAATAAATGTAAAACTATGAGTTTTGCATTGCAGAAATACTTACATTTAGTGCAGATTATCACGTGTATTCCTATTAAGTTATGCAACTTTGGTTAAAAGAATGACATACTTTGAATTTCTGAGAAACAAGACCTACTAATGAATAAAAGAGAATTGTCGGCTCACATTGCATATGCCTCTCAATAATCTTACATTGAATGAAGTTGCGGTGCACATCACAGTTACTGATTCGGAACCTTGAAAAATGTATAGGACAGAATTATGTTGTTGACGCCATCCATTTTAGGATCTGCTTCAATTTCAGGATCAATATAGAAAAAGACCTGCAAGCAAGAATGAGTTTCCAATCACTCAACAATTGTACCAAATCATGAGGAAACCAGGAAGTAGGATTTGAGGAGAGTTCACCACTCACAGGCATGTCTATCTGCTCCCCTGGAAGAAGACGCTGCTCTTCAAAGCAAAAGCATTGTATTTTATTGAAGTACAAACCAGCCTGCATATAGTTGCAATCTTAAGGTGAGACATTTCGAAGCAATACTCAGCAACATAAAAGCACATATAAACAAGTGCATACAGACATGCAGAACCAGAGACACATCCAGTCACTCAAAAAACTTCTGGGATGTATGGCATATAAAAGCCTAAATTGGCAGTTGCATGTTGAAACATGAAGATTACAAAAAACCTTCTTATGAATAAAATTTCATGGTTTGCCTCTATCATGTTTCTATCCTCTGTAGCAACCTAGCTTAAAAGATTTGCTTTTAAAGCAAGCTGTCCATATGGCAGCCTAGTTTTCTTGCTAAGACACGTCAAAGAAGCATTTTCATGTAACCTTTGAGTCCTTGAGAGTTAATTTCACACATGATACCTCAACTTTGTAAAATGTATCACTAAAATACCTTAAACTTTTTTTCTTTCATTCATGATACCTGAAGTTTCGTTTTTTTTTTTTGTTCATGATACCTAGATACAATTGAGTCAGCAACTAGACATTAAATACATGTACTTACTGTGTAAAACTCTAAACTAGGACAACTTGATTTTCTATACGTAAAATACATGTACTTAACTTGATTTTTCTATACATTAACTACATGTACTTACTGACTCAATTGTATCTAAGTATCATGAATAAAAAAAAATGAAACTTCAAGTATCATAAATGAAAGAAAAAAAGTTAAATAATGATACATTTTACAAAGTTGAGGTATCATGTGTGAAATTAACTCGAGTACTTGACTTTGGGTTTACCGAGGAAAATAGCTACTTAATCTGACAGCACGCAGTATCTCTTTAATCAGGTAAAAGCATAATAAACCTTGAAACCTCCTGAAAGAAAACCCCAAGGACAGTTATCACACTAACTAACTTCAAAGCCTAAATGGTTGTCTCAACAATACACTCATCTATTTCCACAGAAATCAGTATAAAGTTTTCTGGAAAACCAAACTGGCAGTCAATTTTGTTTTGAACTGGAAAAGAAATAATTCATTTAACACAAAGCATTACAAGCATGATCCAAAGCCAAGGAAAGAATCCTATCAAAAGGACCTCCCCAATTATTAATCAATAGAAAATATACCATCCAGCATTTTAAATGAGCAGAACATAAATTGGACGCCTATAAGACATTAAACTCCGCTCAATGCCCATTCTTATGATTGATAATCACTTGTACAAATTTATATGCATTTCGAACACAAAATGCTCACATCAAAGTCCACATAACCTACATGTGCAGACATGGAGATTACGATTAAATAGGTCTAAACAAATGCTCTGCGTCGACTCCTCCATTGCTTATTGTTGGTTTGCATATATACAATTTAGTATTTACTTTCTTGATATTTTTCTATGGATGCATATTTAATGTATCAATACATACACAACACAAGCCAAAGGACAGCATTTACAGTGCAGATGATTACTTTAAAGCCAGCTTCCCTGTTGCTCATACCAGACTGAAGTGTACAAATAATACCGTACCTGACTAGGGGTAACATTATAGGTAGACATGCCAGTTATCGGTGTTGAACTTTGATTTTCAGCTGTGTAAAAGGCAAGTGCACTTTCCCCTGGCTTGACTCTTACCTAAACAGAGGAAACAGAAAGGGACAATTCAAACCATCTATGGCTGAAAAAACTGAAAACATTTACACAGAAGATATAATACCTCTCTTTGCGTCGGAGTAAATTTCCATGGCATTGCATCAGAAACATCCGCATTAAACTGCACCACAATCTCCCTAAACCAACAATAATCCACATCAACAACAAATCCCACCTCAAAACAATTCAACCAAACACAAACAACATTACCTTTTAGTCATCGTCCCATCTCTCTCGTGCCGGGCAATCTTGTCTTCCACCATCTAAAAAACACATAACAGGCAATGATAATCACAAAATCGATAATCAAATTAATTTGTTTTTAAACAGAAAAATAGAATAAAAGATCAAACCTCGCGGCGCTGTACGGTCCCGCCATAACCGGTGAGGCGGCAGAATCTCTCATAAAACGGAACGGCAGCGTAGCTAGCAGCAACCATTGCAACAACTACTCCGGTAAGGTACTTGAGCGTTTTTCTAGATCTCCGCTCTGTATCAGCTCCGTGATAGGCAGCGAATTGTTGGTTGGCGAAATTACTATTATGTCGAGTTGAACGAGAAGAGTTAGAGACTCGGGCATGGTCGCTGAAACTTCGCGTAAAAGTCTTGGTGGGTTTGGTGGCATTGTGAACCCTGGAAGAGAGAGTAAAGTAAGAAGAGAGCAGAGATGAATAAATGGCAAGCTAGTAAAGTTTACCTGTATAAGGGAGGGGTTAATTGGGTTTTAGAAAAGGATTCGAGATGAGAGAGTAGGTGGTGGTGCAGCTTTATCGCTCTGGTGAGGCTTGACCATGCCATTTTTGTTCCGTCTTCTGGAGAGATTTGAGAGAAAGGTTCAGTTTAGGAGGAGGTAAAATCCACGTTTGGTACCTATATTTTTACGTATAATTCTGAGTCATGGTCAAATGAATGACAAATTAGTATAATCATCCTCAAGAAACTATATAACTCTAATTAGTATCACTTCTACATTCATTGCATCACATTTCTCATTTATTCTTAAGGATTGACTTGTGTACTGTCGGAACTAATTACACGCGACCTTTTTTAATATTGTTCAATGAACGTGAAGCAATTTCCGGTCGCATATAATGACGTCATCTAGGTGGTCAGACTGATCAAGGTCCCGACCTACTCAACGGAACCGATCGATTCGTGTCCGATATTGACTTTTCCCAGCGACGCCTCCGATGGTTCCATGCATACTTTATCTGGCGTGACACACATCCGACACTCATCCGATTTTGAATCTAATATTTCTTGCGTTTTTTTGACGAGGCACTAATATTTCTTGTTTATTTGTAGTCATTTTCACGGAGATATATATTAAAAAAAATTAATTTCTGAATGTTAGATTTGCTCTAATTAGTTAATTAGTTCATAAATTTTTAACAAAAAATATACACATTTTTTAGATTTAAAATCAAGTTACATTAAACTTTTTTATTAATAGTTCATCCTTGATCTATTAGTAAACTTTAACGTATTATTTAATTAATTTTAAATAAAATTTTAAAAATAAAAATACTCATAAATCTATTTTATCTAGACTCTAATTTTCTTTTTTTTTTACTTTTTCTTCTTCTTCTTTTTTTTACCAAACCACTTAATTCTTTTTTTAAGTGGGATATCTTTATTATTCCAATAGCAAAAATACTCACAAAACAAGAAGGAATAAAACCTCTTAAAAAATTATATTATTTCTCATTATGTTAGTAAAACTTCAAATCTATGTTCTTATAATAACCCAAAATTCAAAACAGCAAAACAAAAAAGCATCAATTCATGAATGTTTAGTAATAATAAATGCATTTCATCAACAACATTTTACGAAATGTTGCTTGGACCGTAAACCATAATATGAATCTAAAGAAAAGACAATCATCTGAGAAAAAATGTGGCACCGGATCTTTATGTCTTCACTTTTTTCTCTTCACTTCTAGATGCCTCCAACATCGCACTTAGGACAGTGGCAGCTTGATCATCCGTCCGTGCTCTGATAGTCTCAATGCCTAGAAAATTGAAGAAGCACAAAGATAATTAGAGCAAAGGAAAGCACAAGTAGCAAATCAATGAAAATTTCAGATCTTTCAACACTGCAACTTCAAAATTGCATCTTTAGGCCAACCCCAGTCATAAAGAACCTGTGCTTTCACAGAAAAAGCTAAACTCCAGCCTCAAATCGACAAATTTTATAAAGCCCACAAGAATTCCTAACTGAAACTTTGCAATTCCAGACATTTAAAGGCCAAATCTACACTTTATATCCTCTAAGAAAAAACCCACAAAATTTTTTAACTGAAAATCCTCCAAAAAAAACCCACAAAAATTTCTAACTGAAAATTACCAGATCTACTCTTCCCAAATTGCTCGGTGTATTTAGATCGAGGAAAGAAGATGTTTATGGATTTTGTGCTAATTATTTTTTGGGTTTGTCGATAGGATGATGACGGTGAGAAGAAAAAGACGAGGGGGGAGAGGATCTGATAAGAGAGAAGCAGAGAGAGGAGCGGGTTTTGGGAGATGAAGATAGAAAATATGTTTGAAATGGTTGTGGGTTTGACCATTTAAATTTTTTTTAATAAATTAAATAATTAATGTTTAAATTAAATAATTTTAATAATAATTTTAATAATAATTATAATTATTTAATTTATTATAAAATTAAGTAGTTAATTAAAATTAAATAATTAATTAAAATTAAATAATTAGTGATTAAATTAAATAATAATATTAAAAATTAAGTAATTTTAAATTATAATTAAATAATTATTCTTAAAATTAAGTAACTGAAAGTAATTGAAACTAAAATTAAATAATTTAAATTTTTAATAAATATTTTTTTTAAGAGTTATTATTGTAGGGTTTGACTTTAAGAGAGAGTAATATGATAATCTTTTATTTTTGTTAACTCCGTCACTAAAAATACGCTTGAATAATTAACTTATTTTTACAAAAAAAATATAAATATTGATCTATTAATTAAGATAAATTTGAGCAATTCAAAAAATAATTTCCCTACATTAATTCCAAAATCATATACTACGAAAGAGAAACCAAAGTACTGGACGCCAAAGTATGGATGTCGATTGGATAAACAAAACTACAAAATTTTAATGATAAAGACAGGATCAACGAAATTCCCGATCGGTAAACCTAGCCATGCACCAAATACCGAGATGGATTTGACTATTATTTATATCCAATCGGCCATTTACATCTTGACCTTTATCACTCTTATCTCATTCCTCCTAAAACTTAATTGATCAGTACTAGAAATCAAGTAATTAGTGACAAAAATCATGAACTATGAAGATTTTATCGGCGACGGCTTCGATGTTTGGACGAACGGGCAGTTTATTGGCAGTAAGTCCACCCAGTGCTTCTTTAACTTTTATTCTTTTTTTTTTTGAACTGCTTTTACTTTTATTCTTAAATTTATGTTCCTGCATGAATTTAATATAAGCTTGCTTTCTTCTGCTACTATATATTAACTCTGAGAATCTGCAGGAAACTGATAAAATTTGACGCTTTTTAGGCAATTTTTCCCTGGTTTCAAACCAGGAACATGCAACCGATCATCAGTCCCACCTGGTTGGAATTCCAACAACTAATGCTGCTGGTTCTGAAATGATACAACAAAGTAAATATATATATCCAATCTGTGTACTGAATCAATTTTGAATCGAACAATACAGAAACTGGACATCTGATTAACTTATTTATTTGCTGAAATTAATTTTGATTTGAAAGGCAGATCATTTACTCTCACTGATGAGGCTTCTCGACGTGAGAGGAAAAGAATGTCCGACCGTGCTTACCGGCAACGATGTAAGGTAATCAATTAAACATTATTTTTTTCTTGTCTTGATTAATTTGCTTTTGTGTTTTTACATTCTGTTCTTTTCTTTAATTAATCTTTCCCCTCCTTTCGTTGACCAATAAACTGTTTGTTCTCAAGGTAAAAATAAAGAAGACTGAAGAAGAGGTAGAAGCTCTACGCGAAGAAAATGCTGCTTTAAAGAAAAAAATACAGCAACTTCGTGATCAATTAGAGCTTTATTATGTAAAATTTTGAGAAGTGATCGAAGATAAGTTGTTCTTTATTGATAAGGTAGTCACATAAGACAACCTTATATTGACAAATGCGATCACTACAAAAAAGTTCAAGTATATCTTGGACTTTGCGAACATTAGTAAAAATTGAGCTAGAGGCCCCTCGGGCTGTGGCAAATGATTGAAAGAAAAAGGAAAACTCAATTCAAGGTAGATAATTATTGAGTTGAATTGATTTTCTTTGTGTATAGTTCAAGGTTTTAACTTACTTGGTGCGTAGCTCCCAGGGCCACTGGATAAGGTTTCTCGTCATAAAAAAAAACATGAGCCAAAGTAAAATGGGCCAGGTCTTGTTGTTTTGGATGGGTTTTAGGGTTAATGTTGGTCTATTTGACTAGAACTCTTGTAAAACCTATTGGCTTGAGGAAACATATGTAACCTTGAGTGTAAGCGTACCGTCTTTCATAGTGAATAATAGAATTGTTCGCTCTCTCTGTCCATAGACGTAGATCGATTTGATCGAACTATGTAAATTATGTGTTCTTGTGTGTGGTTGTTCTCTTTCATTTTTCGCGTGTTCTATTGTCTTGCCTGACATTTATTTTCAGGTTATTTGTTAATTATATATTTATTTTTTACTGATCAAATTTTCAGTTTTTGTTAAATACTTGATCCAAATTAGGTGTAAGTGTTGGACTCTCTTGAGGTTTGGCCATCTTATGAATGATAAAAAGGTGAGATGGAGGAGTAAGGGAGATTTGAATTCATGTAATGTCTGTACTATTAGGAAATAAAACGAACATCCGCTAACGTTCTTCTTTCCTCCACCTTCACGAGTATTGGGTTTTTGCGGCCGACTTCTTGAGCGCATTGGCGAAGAAATTGAAGAAAAACAAACCGAAGCCTTTTCATCTTCATCTCCCTTTTCAGTCTTCACTTATCATAACCCGATTTCTTACCTTTGAAAACTAAAAACGAGGAAATAACCCAATCTTTTCCTCTTCAAATTGCATTCCTTTAAAAACTCATTTCATTTTACTCTCCATGAACTCTTACAGGGTCTGTATTTGCATCTCCTCTGTTCTACTTTTTGCTTACATTTGACAATTGTGAACTCATCCAATCCCTCTGACAATAAGGCTCAGAATTCAAGTGGGTTTCTCTCCACAATTCTATTTGAATGTTTTAATTCAATTGAGCAATTTAGTATGTTATTTCTTGGGGTTTTTTATTTGCCTGTTTTGTTTTTCAATGCGCTTTGATTTGATGAAACTAGGTCCGGATGTTGTGACTGAAGCTTTGGTTTGACAGAAAATGGTGGCTCGTCACCTGCCGGCAGTGCTGCAGAGTTGAGCAAAGAGTTTCTGTATGCTTCAGTCTCTTTCCCCTCTCTTCTTTTCCCCAATGTTATTCAGTCTTAATGGGTTATTTGTGTCAATTAATTTATGACTTCCTTAAAGTTCTAGATTCTACTATTTTGATTAACTGTATTTTAGCAATCACAGGAGGGTAAAAATCTTTTCTAACCTTAATATTTTAATGTGTTGGTTGTATTTAAGTCGTTGAATTTTAAAACATTAGATCTGAACTATCGAAATCACATGAAGCACATTATCTCAAAAGTATTATGATCATTGCCTTAATGATAGTGTGAGTTATAGCAAAACGAACATAATTTTAGAACTTCAACAGCCAAACAGGTAAATTCATCAATCCATGCGAGCACTTTAGTTCATGTTGATTCAGGTTTGAAATTGTTGTTTGCAAATTTTTCATTTTATATGCGATAGGCAGGGTTATGAGAAAACTTTGGTTATGTTTAGTTTGAGTCAGAGCTCTCTCTCTATCTTATTTTTCTGTCCATATTTGAGTCAGAGTTCGAGGAGAAAAGGAAATGAGACCACATTGTACACAAACTTTGTATTCTTTTCTCTGTGAACATATATACTTTGATTGCTTGATAAAAAAACAATTTTTTATTTTTTATTTTCTGTTTTATTTATATTTTTTAAAAATTAAAAATGTTTAAAAATATATTTGCTAATAAAAAATTTCTTTCAAATAAATTTTTCATTTTTATATGTCTGTTTTCTAATGTTTTAAAAAATAAATTTTTTTCTCATTTAAATAGATTTTGTTTTTTCAGCTGTTGAGTAGTGTTTCTCATGACAAGAGCTTTTTTTTGCTTTTATCGCATTTGTGAATCAGCGTGGATTACGCAGTGGTTTCTTTCAAGTTGCGGGGTCGAGTTTGATTTTATTAATTTATTGGTGGATTGTGGTGGCCATATTTGTTGATTTAGATAATTCAATTTTTTAGTTTCTTTTCATATTATCGTAGAATATCTCTAATATATTAATCTATTCAAAAATTGATGAGTATGTCACATTAATAATTTATTAATTTTTTATTTATTATACTCTCTTTCTTTAAGTTTTAATCTTTCATTATACTTTATTATAAGATTCACAATCACTTCATTCATCATTTAATTTATTTACAATATATAAATAGTAACAAATATATTTATTTCACATAAATATTTTTGTGAGTTAATATTTGAGTTAAAAATAATATATAAAATATATCTATTATGAAAAATATTTAATCAAATATTTAAAAATAAAATGATAGATTGGATAAATATTTAAATTAAAACAATATAGTTATCAACGAGAAGAAATTTAGATTAACCAAATAAAAATAAATTATGCAAGATAATAGATTAATCAAGATACAAAATTTTAGCTAATGTAATTTTATAGATATAATTGAATGTTAAATTAAGTGAGATCAATTGTTATTTAGGATTGATAGTGCATCACATTAATCATAATCTAGGTAACGAATAACGTGAATTTATGTGGTTTGGGCTTTGTTCATTGTTATAAAACTGAGTAATCTAGTTTAAATGAATCACGACGTTTCTGGTTTCACTGGCGAGGATAGGGGTATCTTTCGTTCTTACTGCTGCCATAGATTAAATCTTGTCATGGCGTCCCTGGGGTTGTTTAATGGATAGAGAAATAGTCTGTAAGGCGTTCTGGGGCTATCAATACATTACGAAGAGATTGGTTAATATAGTGTGTCACCGTTAGCTATAAGTTTGTCCACTTGAATGCTTAATAACTATCTTTCGTGTATATGATTGACTGGTTGGATTGAATGGATGAAATACCTTGGCTAGGCTTTTATTATTATTGAATTTATCTCATTTTATTATTGTTGTTTTGTCTTCTGCTGAAAACTTTAATTTCTGCTTGCTTTCAATTTAGAGTTTCAAAACTGTTTTCAACAATTCTCATTTTACTTTTCTATTTCTGCAAATAAACGATTTCTCAGCATTTTCTATGGATCGACCTTGCTCACTGCTTTACTTCGTTTTTAGTGTTTCCGATCAGGTTATTTTATTTTGGTGGTTTGACAGCCTATCAAGTGCGAAAGCAACTCTAAACAAAATATCCAATCTACACACAACAATATAAAATGCAAAGCAAAGTAAATGAGTTGAGGGAGAGAGGAAACAAATCTGATTTATAGTGGTTCGGTCCTCCTTGACCTACGTCCACTTTTTTAGATACCCTAGAAAATTTCAATCCACTATCTCCTCACTTCCGGGTGGAGGGAAACAATTATACTTTGTTTTTACAGATTCAACAAGAAAATTGTTACAGCTTATATTTGTGGGCACAACAAGAAAATCGACACTTTAGTTTTTGCAGGAAAAAAACTAGGAAACCTACACCAACTTGTTTTTCCAAGGAAACAAAACAAATAAAACCTCAAATACTTGTTTTAAGGCCCGAGAAAAAAACCTATACAACCTTTAATCAAAAACTTTGATTGTTACAATATGTGTTCCTAAAACACAAATTTAAAGCTCAATCCAACCCAAAAGTGATTGCAAGTAAGAAAACTTAAATGGGTTAGAAATGTAGAATGAGAGATCTAGAGAGAAATTAAGACAACAAAGTTTGCCCAATGTTTCTCTAGCTTATTCTCATATTGGAGACATCTATTTATAGCCATTTGGTAGAAAATAGCATTTGAAAGTCTCAAAGTAGCCGTCATGAGAGAATATAAAATTATGTCTTTAAATGACATTAGCCATTACTACATGTGTAGCCACCATCTACGTGCGTATTGTCTTTTTGCTTTAGATTCTACATGCGTTATTGCAAGTCTACGTGCTTTGTCTGAACTCCAATGGTCACTGCCTTGTGTAAATTTGCATCTACACGCATTGCTCCATCTCTACGTGCTTTGCTCTATCTCTACGTGCTTTGCTCCACTTTCTACGTGCTTAGTAAGTGTATCGATGTGCATTGTCGATTCTTCAAGATTGCACCTTTGATTTTCACGTGAGCGTGTCAGGAATATTCAAATTCAAATCTCGAGGAGCTTCTTGGTTTTGTCCGCATCTGCAACTTGTTTACGTGCGTTGAACCTTTACTATGTGCGTAGTTCCTTCAGTTCAAAGATCACACCTTTACTCATCTACACGCCTTGTCTCTTATGCTCTACGTGCCTTCATCATTCCTAGAGTACTTCAATAATACTCAGATCTCGACTACGTGTGCTGTGAGTGCTTTGCTTGCGTAGATCAAAGTCTGATGCTCACTGTTTTTAGTGTCATTCAAATCTACATGCTTTGCTCACGTTCTGCGTGCGTAGGAGCTAGTCTTGCTTAAGGCAACGTGCGTAGATTATCTTGTATGTGCATTATGACCACAAATTATGGAGTCTCAGTATGCATCTTTGAACCTCTTTTATGGATGTTTTGTACACATAATCATTAAACCAAAGTCAATAATCTCTCTATTTTTTATGATGATAAAATACATGAATTTGAATATCTATTCATCAATGACAAATAATTTGATCAAATATTTCAGTCCTTGTCAGTTGATTAGCTCATCAAAATAGTAATAATGATGTTCAAGGCAATAGGGATACCACTTGTGAAAAACAAAAGGAAAAATAACAAATTCATGCGCATTGCATTTGGTCTATGTGCTTATCACTTCTGCTAAGTGTTTTGATGCCATTTTTATATCTTCCCTGTGCGTAGACAAGTCCTAACGTGCATTGTTGCTACAATTCAAAGAATCTGCAAGTTTGCATCTCTTTCATAGATTTTTTGTAAATATCATCATCAAAACTGAACTCAACATTAATATTCCTAGCCGCTACCAACACATTTACCCCCTCCTAATTTTTTTCGAAACCCTAGCCGTCTTGTATTCGTTGCCGCCGCACGTCCGCTAATTTTTCAACGGCACCGATAGATTCGTGTCCGATATCGACTTCTCCTCGCAACTCGTCCGATAGTTCCATGCATACTTTATTTGGCGTGACACACGTCCGATTTTGAATCTAATATTTCTTGCCCTTTTGGACGCAGAGGCACTAATATTTCTTTTTTTTTGTAGTCATTTTCACTGAGATATATATCAAAATCCAAACTCACGAAAGACGAATGAAAGTACTATACGCTATTGTATGGATTTGGATTGGATAAATAAAACTATAAAATTTAATGACGTCAGGTTCAACGAAATTCCCGATCGGTACACCTAACCATTCACCAAATACCGGAGATGGATTTCACTATTATTTATATCCAACCCTCCATTTACATCTTTACCTTTATCACTCTTCATCTCGTTCCTCCTAAAACTTAATTGATCAGTACTATAAATCAAGTAAGTAGCGACAAAAATCATGAACTATGAAGACTTTAACGGCGGCGGTTAGTCCACCCAGTGCTTCTTTTACTTTTATTCTTAAATTTCTGTTCGTGCATGAATTTAATAGAAGCTTTCTTTCTTCTGCTACTATATATTAACTCTGAGAATCTGCAGGAAACTGATAAATTTTGATGCTTTCTGGTTAATTTTTCCCTGGTTTCAGACCAGGAATATGCAGTTGATCATCAGTCCCACCTGGTTGGAACAACAACTAATGCTGCCGCAGGTTCTCAAATGATGCAACCAAGTAAATATACAATTTGGACAGATTATTTTGGTGCGCCCAATTTGACCGCGTTGAATGCAAGAGAATATAGTAGTCATTATCCGGAAGGTAGTGTGTTTTAATTAGTAGCAAATAATTAATTGTTAGAGATTTCGTTCCAATGCCATTAATTTATTTTCAACTTGGTTTTATAAATTAGATGTAATCACCAATTGCAAGCCAACCCAGCAAAAAGCAATCCAAGGAGCATCACAACCCGCCCACACTGGCACAAGCAGTGAAAATGCAGGTGATCTTTGTATGAATTATCCAATATGATCTTGATGTAATTGCAACTTTTTTTTTGCTAAAAAAAGATAATTGAAGGCGATCAGTAGTAATATACTATTATTGGACGTTATTATGTAGGTATTACCTCTCCGCTACGGAATATTCCAGAGTCATAGTTACACCGGCAGCGGACTTGGGTTCGTGTACTGGTGCAATCACCGTAGCACCTCAGTGAGACAAACTTCATGGGAACCACTTGCTCTAATGCGCGACACGGATATTCGACAGCCAAGGCTACTTGATTTAACGTCGCTCTCACTTGAACTCGTGTCGTACGAATAAGAGTCGAGTTTCCCTTCCGTCATACTACCCTCACGGGGTTAACTTATTTATTTGCTGAAAATTAATTTAGATTTGAAAGGTAGATCAGTTACTATCACTGGTGAGGCTGCCAGAGAAAAGAAAGATTGACCGAGCATATCGGGAACGATGTAAGGTAATCAATTAAATATTATTTTTCCTTGTCTTGATTAATTTGTTTTACATTCTATTATTTTCTTTAATTAATCGTTGCCCTCCATTTATTGACAATTGTTGGAAAAAGTAATTCGTCCATGACCGGTAGATCAAACTCGGTCGATCAAGATATGAATCGGAACGATGGAGCGAGATCAATTGGCAAGCCCAATTGAGATGGGCCTAAAATGCCCATGTGATAAGCACATTGGGTCCAAAGCCCATTTAAGGGCTTATATATATGAAAAAATGAAAGAATGTTTTCATTCTTCCATTCCATGCCCACACACTAAAAACGTGAGAGAGAAAGGAAAGGAATAAGAGAACTCTTCTTCTACCATGCCACCTCTCTCTTTTCTCCACTCGCTCCTTGTTCGTCGATAGTCCCGATCTGCGTGGCATCTAGGCTATGAAACATACGAGCACTCCCATCGTCAACCCGACCGTGGTTTACTTGCGAGACCAACATCAACTGATCTTGACCTTTGTCTTCCGCTGCTGGTTTGATCGAGCTTCCGCAGGAATTGAGGTAGGTAACTCGAACATACTATTATATACTGTCTATTTGTTAAACCGGTAGCTAGATTCCTTCAGTGATATCAGAGCGGAGAACGAATTTTGGATTATGATTCAAAATTCTTGTTGGTCTCTGTCTGTTATACCTACAGTAAATTTTTTGTATTCGACTTTCTGTCCCGAACGTCGTTTTTGGTTCGAGTTCGTTCGGAGCAGAAAATTGAAAGTTGGATTTTTGAAATTCTGATAAAATATTTGAAATCAGCGACCTCCAAAACATCATTTGTCCAAGTTTCGTTGAGAAATTCTATCGAAAAATCGTCAAATCGACGAAAACCCGATCGAAAAATACTGAGTGAGAAGCTTACAGATGAATTTTTCATCTGATAAGAATGACAACGTGGCTAGTTGTGATTCGTCCACACTACCCACTCAGAATGTGACACTTGGCGGAGCAATAACTTCTGTCAAAGTTGACCAAGACATGGACCGCTCATCGATCGCCACGTGTCACCTGTGGACCATGTGAACAGATTGTCGGCAACCAATCATTGTTCGACACGTGTCATATGTGACACGTGGCCTAATCAGAAGTCGACACATGACGAAAGCTTTCGAAAAAATGTTTGGATAGACACGCCACATGAACTAATGAGAATTTGCCATGTGTCATTATCGCCAAGTGGCACTACAGCCACGTGTCACACACGTCACGATAACATGTGTCATCCACGTCATCATATTTTTTGATCAATGAAATTGTTACATGTGTCAGCATGACACATGTCTCCACGCGACGGCTACACGTGGCGGTATTTTGGAGTCGTGCGTGTCTTGCACGCTAGGCGCGTGATTGGGCGTGTCGGTGAGTGTCGGCATGTGACATGTGTCTCAACCTCCAAATTTCATAAAATTTTCTGCAAAATTAAAATTTGGATTTTTCTGAAATTTTTGACATATTTTTCACAATTTTTTTAGTTCAAAAACTATTTTTTCCAAATTTTTTGGATATTAAAAGTGGTTTAAAAATTGTGAAAAATGTGTTTTCAGCCAAGAATTATTTTTGAAATTAGTTTTCAAAATAATTGATTTTAAAAATATTTAAATATGGTCCGAGACATGGACCATTCATCGATCGCCACGTGTCACCTATGGACCATGTGAACCGATTGTCGGCAACCAATCACTGTCTGACACGTGTCATATGTGACACGTGGCCTAATCAGAAGTCGACGCGTG
>CAODLS014733123.1:0-13923 GCA_948243855.1 Flueggea neowawraea | reverse complement strand
TTTAATTCATTATCATTCCCATGATAATGATCGATTAGGGACATTTAGAATAGTATTCATTTTATCTTTATGATTTTACTATCAAGTCACGTACTTGATGGCACAAAGAAGAATAAACTATTCATGGAGTTTAATTTTCATAAAACAGATAATATTTCATAGAAATAAAATGTCTTTTTATTATTAAATAAACCAAAATGACAATGTTTACATGATTGAGCTAGAGCACAAAACTAACACCTTGTGTTATCCTTTTCTTTCAGTATCCACCTTTTATGTTTATCCTTTGTTTACCCCTTTGAGCGTTAGACTTTTTCTTTGATTTGAACCTAATTAACCATCCTTATTTTATTCTAAACCTTCAACATTTGCACCTTAAGTTGAAAGACTTTTATTAGTGATACTTTGCCAAGTTAATTTGTAAGTTAATGCTTTGATTTACATTGATAATAGATGTTTCTTAGATATGATTTTGTGATTATATTGTCAAAAAAACATGGCTGCCCAATTTTGATATATATGCATTGAAATGTAATGTTGCTTTACTTCTAACAAAATAGAAAAAAAAGAAACGGAAAAAATGGAAAAAGCAGAAAAGAGAAAGAAAAGAAAATAGAAAAAAACATAAAATGAAAAGTGATGGAGTAAAGCAATGCAATTTATAGAGATTTTTTTCGGACAACCTTGTTTTATTAAACATAGACATGTATTTAATTTGGTTTGTATTAACTTGATCAATGTATATTGATGGCAAGTATCACTAGAGTTTGTTGTGTTATCTCTCTCAACTTATTAAACCCATGTTATTTGCCACGTTACAAGCCTCTAAAGCCCTTTTTGATAAGTGTTTTTGTTGAATTTATTAGTGGTTACGATTTGACTTTATGCCAAGTCCTCGAAAGCCTTACTATGGGTGGGAGCGTAGATTCTTGACCTAAACACTTGAGAGATAGAGTGAAACTTGTGAGGGTGTGAATTTGGCTATCCCATATTTTCGGGGGCATTACTAGTGTGGAGACAATCTCTTTTTGGGGATTGTCGGCTATCCTGGCGATAGTTGTATTTTCTGTTGAATATTCGATGCATATCGGTATGGGTGTTGCACTATGTGGAGGTAGTAAGGGTTATTGGAGTTTAAAGTTCTTAATTGTTTTAAGTTATAGAATACTTGAGGACAAACATTGTTTAAATGTAGGGACATTTAATAGGTTGCATTTTAAGCATATTTTATGTTTGTTTTGCATCATAAATTGTTGTTATTCATATTTTTTTATGTCTTTGTCTTCCTTGGTGGTTTATGTGAAATGTTGGTGAAACATAAGGATTTGGAGCTATTTTGGGCATATTTCAGCGTGGCCTGCACTTCAGCATGGCTATGCTATAGAGGGCACGAGGACTGGGCCAACTTATTTTACATTAGGCCACTTGTCTGCAACCTTCTAGACTTGGCTGAAGGCTTTTGACTTAGTTTTACTACTGAAATAATTACAATTACATTATTATTACTATTTTACCAATATTATTTAGAATAGGATTAGATTTTTTCACGGAGCCACCTATAAATACTCTTTTATTTTGTGGTTGCCTTCTTCTTCACTCTCTGCAACGTTGGAAATCAGCTACCATCAACTCTTTTGGCTTTCTTACATTTTCATGTGTAACTAAACCTCTTTCTAGTCAACGTATTTTCGAAGTTCAATCCGTTAAGGTTGTGAGACTTTTATTTTAATTGTTATATAGTGTTTCAAATATTTATTCAGAATCTGTGCCTGAGTTTTTTTTTTTATTATTTTGATTAATTAATTGACAAAGGCCCGTTGGTTGATTGATTGAGATAATATATTGTTATTTAGGATTGATAGTGCGTCACATTAGTTCTAATCTAGATAACGAATAACGTGATTGTATGAGGTTTGTGCATTGTTCATTGTTATGAAACTGAATAATCTGGCTTAAATGATTTACGACATTTTCGACTTCACTGGCTAGGATATGGATTTCTTTAATTCTTATTGCTTCCATAGATTAAACCTTGCATGGCGTCCTGAGGATTGTCGAGTGGTTAGAGAAATAGTCTGTAGGGCGTCCCGATGCTATCAACTAAGTAAGAAGAGATTGGTTAATTGAGTGCATCACCGTTAACTACAACTCTATCTATTCGAATGCTTGATATTTATTTTTTATATATGTGATCAACCGATTGGATTGAGTCGTGCAGTAGGCATTGCCCTAAAGGAATTAATTTCCTCAGGGTAAAACAAGATTTTCCTTTGAAGGGGAGGAAACAACAATAGAGAATTTGAATAACCCAGCAATAGGAAGAGGAGTGCAGAGAAAGGTGTGGTTGCCATTGAAATGAAGGCTGTATTTATAGGCAGAAGAGTGATGTTAAGAAGGAGAGAATCTCTCCAGTAGTGGCAGCATAAATCTGGGAGATGGATTAGTAAGGTGGTTTGAACAATTCTGGATCAGAAACAATCAAGGAGAACGCTGATGATGAAGGCCAATGTAAAAAACGTGGGTTTTTTTTAAGGCTCTGTTTGGCTTAACAAAAATTTTAAAACGGCCAAAATAATGTGTGGGATTAAAATTTTCTGGCTGAAAATAAAATTGGTGGATTAAAACAGGCAAAGCCTCACGCACAGGGGGGCATTTGATGGTTTTGCCTTCGAAGTCCAGCTCACATGCGCGCGCGAGAGGTTTAGTTTTAATTACTTCACCAAGCCTAAAAAAGTGTTTTTCAATATAAATACTTTTACCACCTCTCAATTGTCCAATGTGGGATTTTGCAATACCCACATATGACAAAGCCATACTTGACAACATTTTTCACCATCAATCCTGGTAGCCAAAACGTATTTCTGCCAAAGAAGTGTAGTGTAGGGAAGAAGAACCTTGAGGGCTTTTGAGGAGGTCAGACATGGAGAGTCTTGAAGGAGTGGTGTGGTATTGAAGCAAATGTTTGAGAAACTAATGAGAGAGAGAAGCGGGAGTGGCGATGAAGGCAATCAGCAGAGTCTTTGATGGCAAAGATGGTTGCTTTAGGAGATGAAACGAAGGTTTCAGGGGAGATTTGGAGAAAGGTAGCGACAATGTTGAAACCTGAATATCTAAGAGTTCTTAAAGCGTTGAATGAGAGTTGGTGGTGGTGGAGGAGGCTCAAAGGACTTGCTGGTTTACATGGTGGCAGTGTTAGAATTGGGTGGGGAATTTAGAGAAGTGGAGATTGCAATGAAGGCCAAGACTAGTGACAGGGTGAAGTAGATTGGTGCGTGCCACCAATGAGAACAAGAAGATGACGCCATTGATGATGTTGAGAAAGATTTGCAATGCAATGTAAAATTGGTTGTAAGGAAGATATGGAGGGAAATAAGAATGAAGTAGAATTCTTTCCGAAGTGAATAGAGGAGTTTGATTTTGATGTGTACAATTTTTGAGATTGTACTTATACTCTTTTCAGGTTTAAAACATTTGGCCAAGAACCTTTTATAGGGAGGTGCTAGTCTCAAACATCAATTTGCGAAGAATGGAAGATTTTAATTATCAGAATAATAATTGTTTGAAAAGGTTAACTAATTTAAAACCAGAATTTTCCTATACATTTGATTATTTAGTTGATTATTAGCATAAATGTGATCCTCAAATTAAAGTATAAAGAAACCTTTAACACCAAAATATAATAAGAATAACACAATATTTTGCATGACTAATATAATAGTCAAGGTGAATATATAAAATAGTGATTTTTCAATTTTAGTTTTATGATATTATATTAATAATCAGTCAAAATTTAAACAAAAAGAATAACTTCATTAGCATGTATTCTGTCTAGGAAGACTCATATTTAAAATAACACTTAAACAAAATGTATGGCTTCAATTTTTTCCCCCTTAGTGAGGAACTCATGCTTGATAGTTGTAACAAAAACAAACTCAAACGCTCTTCTCATTCTAAAG
Organism: Flueggea neowawraea; assembly: GCA_948243855.1. Lineage (NCBI taxonomy): Eukaryota > Viridiplantae > Streptophyta > Magnoliopsida > Malpighiales > Phyllanthaceae > Flueggea > Flueggea neowawraea. The sequence goes on along the minus strand of CAODLS014733123.1, from coordinate 9,967 downwards.
TCTTACTTCACTCTTTTGAACCATTCAAACCCTAATCTAAATTCTCTCTCACTGAAACAACACCATCATCATCATCGTCAAACCAAATACACCTATCACACTTATCAACAACCATAACTCACCTTGATCAGTAATGGAAAGAAGATCTTCAAAGCGCAAGAAGCTATGGTTCTCATCAGAAACCAATTATGAATCCAACAACATCGACCGGATCAACGACCTTCCCGACCACATCCTCCACCACATTCTCTTCCTCCTTCCCATCAAATCCATTGCACAAACAAGTGTACTCTCCAAACGTTGGAGATCTCTTTGGTCCTCATTTCCTGATCTTGACTTCACTACCATTAACCCTACATCTTTTACTACAACAACTTCCTCAACAAACCCAAAAGCGAAACGATCATCATCGTTGTCTTCTTCATCATCAAGTGCATTCTCAATGGACTTCATTACTGGTGTCCTTGCTCTTCGTGACAAGTATTCCAATCTGAGGACTCTTAGGCTTCGTGCTCCTTTAAGCTTTTCGCGATTGAATGGATTGATTCATTGCGCTATTAGACACAATGTGCAAGAGCTCGACATTGAAGTTGCCACTGTTGATTACTTCAATTTCCCTAGAGGAGTCATAGCTAGTGAATCTTTAAAGATTTTTAGATTGAAATCTCGACATCCCAGATTTAGATTGCTTCCTTCTTCGATCATGGCTGGTGGGTTTCGATCACTCCACACATTGTCACTCTGTTTAGTCATGTTATACGAACAATCTTCCCTCATGGACTTGTTCACCGAATCATCATTTCCGCGTTTGAAAAAACTGAATCTTGATTCTTGTTATGGAATGCAAAAATTCAAGGTTAGTTGTAGATTACTCTAAGATTTAACGTTGGAGAATTGCTTTCAGTTGCATAGTTTGGATGTTTGTTGTGGGAAGTTGGAGAAATTGAGAGTTGCACGTTGTTTCGATGCTTATTGCGAGGATAGTTGGGTCAAGATCAATGCGTTTTGTCTGAGGTTTTTTTCTTGGGATTATAATGCTATTACTTGTAGTACATCAATGGAGAATTTGAAGTCACTGTGTGAGGCTTCTGTTGGTTTTTTTTCACTTCAGAAGGATCTAAGTTTGGAGAAGCTTCAAAGTGTTTGTAGTCTTTTATCAGGACTCGCCAGTGCTCATCGTTTAACGCTTCAAAGCCAATGTGTCGAGGTAGTTTTCGTACTTACAGCTTGTTTGATTTGCCTGATCTAATTACACATATTAGTAGCTAAATTCTTTTGGATTTGGATTTATTATTTTCTTAATGGGAGTTAGATCTATTAAATTTACAATTGACAATTCACATATTCAACCACTTGAACTAGTCGTAAATAATAATTTTAATTTCTTATACATCTCTATATGTACACATATGAAATTAAAAATTTGATAATTTTTGTGGTGTCTTCTCTTTTTAAATTCGAATTTTATGATAGAATCTTCAGTCAAATGGATCTGACATGGAATGAAACAATCAATTTCAATAGATGTATGAGAAAATTTCTTTGACCCTTAACATTGCTATTTATACCCTATCGTATCAAAAGTGCTAATTAAAGTTGATGGTCAAACGACAAGAAAATAACAAAATTACAATCTAAAACCTGGTTTTGAATTGCATTTGTACTAGCTCAGCTGATTGGTGTTATACTAATTTCGAGATTTTAGTGTTGGACTGCTTTTGTTATACAGAGAATTTTTAAAAGTTAAGGTTGTTTTACATGGTAATTGTGTTCCTTTATGTGTTTATTCAATCAATAATTACACTGTTATTTTCTTGTTTTGGTGGCGATTGATGATTGAAAAATGTGTAAACGGTGGCAGATTTTATCGAACACGAATTACTGTGAGCAACTTCTCCACCAGTTCAACAACCTAAAGATACTGGAGTTGCACACTGACTTCAACAAAAATAATGTGCCAGGATTAGCATTCCTATTCAGGGGCTCTCCTTTGTTGCACACCCTCATCCTCAAGATTATCAATGATTACAAGGCCGAGCGGAGGGTAAGCACCATTTTGTACTCTTATCATTACTTGTTTTTCAATGAGATGGAATGGTATAAATGGAAGATATTATTTTTGGTAGTGCGCCTTAATACATTAGTTGCTCCTTAAAGTAATAAAACATCAAGCCGTTGCACCAACTTGGACCAAAATGTGTCCTCCTAGCTCCCTTCAACTATTAAAAAAATATCTCATTTGCTACTAGTTACCTTGATATTTGCTTTATTTGCTCCTCATTGATCTAAAAGTTGTTTTGATCATCCCTTCATCTATTAACAAATATCTCATTTGCTTCTTTCCTATGTGCTCTTTGTTGCCCTCTTCGTTTTACTTACTACTACTCTTTGGTTTTCTCCTTGCCCTCCCTGTACAAAAATTTCAAACCTTTCAAACATCACTATCACATTCTTCTCTAACCGCTATCAAACATACAAACTCCATAAAAAATAAATGATAGCCACTTCATATGATTAGTAGACTTATGGAATTGTCTTCAATAATAAGAGTTGAGAAGTGGATTTCCAATGAAAACCACATCTAAAAAATTCACTAAAATGTTATACAATTTAGAATCAACAACATCCAAAATCAATTGACAAAAAAAAAAATAGATAGGCATATTGGTACAACAATAGCGAGTAAAAGTGTGAACTGAAATTGAGTGCAATATTTTATCTTTTATATGGAAGGAATTCTTTGCAAAAAAATGACAGTCTTTTAGCTGTCTCTCAGAAACCCTAGTTAACAACTTCTCCCCCATTTGGGTAAGTGTGGATATTATTAGTAGATTTTCATTAATGATATCGCTATTTCATATCTATTTTTCTTTCTCTCTCTTCTCCAGTTCTATGTTCCCCTCTTTTACTTCTCCCTGATCTAGCATTTTTTTACTAGATCTATGTAAATGAGTGAAGCTACTCACGAGCGAATCAATGTTCATCTTGATAAGAGGTTGTTCATGTTTAGGTCGGTACATAGATGAGTTAAACTATTTTTTTTAAGCTCGATAAATGAACAAGCAAAATTGGAACAATGCAAAATTGGGTTGTGATGCTTACACAAAATAGGCTCGTGATCAAGTTGACAGTAGAGCTTGTAAAAGCTTTAGGTTAAGTAACTTAATTTATTTGCCAGTTAAATGAGCTTGTAATAAGACGAGTTCGAAGTTGGATAAATTACTAAATCTTAGAGAAAGCAAACTTAAATGTTAAATGTAATTTGAATCAAGTTCAAGTAGGGATTCTGATTTTCCTTATCAAGCTTTATTTTAACACTCTAAAGTTTGACATGGTTCAATTATACCCTATATGTAATGGATTCCTTATCTTCCCTTGTATCTTCATTCTTTTAGGCCCTTTTATTAGCCCCCACCTTCACTTGCCGCCTCTCTCTCATCTCCTTCCTCATAGCGCTACCCAACCACATTATCAAGCACAACTTTATTCACATATGTTGTTGGTTGCTCTTCCACCATGTCTTGCTATCGCCACCAGTGCTCCTCCTTAGTTTACACTGTTGTTCAAATACAATTTGTGTTGAATTTAATTAGTTGTTGGTTTTTTGTTTCTTGATATTTAATATTACTATTTTTGCCTCCGGATGTTGACTCGGAGTACTATAAATCTATTTTTATATTTTTTTATAAATATTCGAGATTATAATAAAAATTGTCTTAAATTAAAAATATATAAAAACATAAAAATTAATACTATTATTCTTATAAGATTTGTTCTCATATTTGTTTATTTTTTAATGGGAAGTAAATATTGACCAAGATATTAAATATCTTAATAGAAAGTGACACATGTTATGCAATTAAAATATCACATGTCAAAAAAAGTAAGATGCCAAATATCAAATTTTTATGGAATTGTATCATGCTTATATATATTATATAGATTAGTGTGTATTGTCTTTCATTATTGAAAGTTGGGTTTGATAAAACTCCAATCTCGCATATGGTAAAACTAGGCTATAACCACTAAGTTAGAGAGCATTCTCTACTCTAGAACGAAAACCTCTCCGTTCTCTCTAACCTTGCTTTGCTGCCTCTGGTTTCTTCATGGTGGGGCTGTCATCGGTCTTCTTTGCTGGCGGCAACCCGTCCTTCCTCCCCCACCTCCCCTCATCCCCTCTCTTCTTTTTCATCTTTTTCACCTATTCGAATTTATGTAATAATCTCATATCTAGTCATTTTGTGCTAGATCTAAGTGGTTTGAGGGGTTCTCTCATGGTTTTTGTCCTGATTTTGTCGGGCTTTTGTCTCGTTTTATGCTCCCTGCAGGTGGGTTTGTTTATGGTTGGTCGTGGATGGTGGTGGCCGACTGCATCATCTATTGGTGGTCCAGTTCTAATGGTCGACAGTCCCACGAACTCACGCAAGAAGTACTGTCCAGATCCAAATCTAGCTTTTGTTGTTGTGTATTAATTTCTAGTCTACTGCTAGTTCTTTGTTGTTGTTTTTATTCAACCTATTATGTTTCTTTATCTGCCTTTGTTAGTGCAGACACTTCGACTGTTAATGTTGTTAACTTGGCCTAGCCTTTGGGTTATTGGCATCAACCTTATGGGTTGACCAATCCACTATACGTAATGGTTGTTCTTGGTAATAATCATTCACAACATTGAAATCTAGCTTCAGTTCAAAAAAAAGTTGGGTTCGGTACTTGACCCCATTATTGATTTGGGATATGGCCAAACTCGACCCATTCCTCAGCCCACGCACAATTTAGATTCATGAAAGCTAATAAAGATGATAAAAGCCCACCTACCATACCGACTATGATCCTCTATGGAATACTCCCTAGTTCTACACCAAAGGCATTAGTTAGTAAGGATTCATGTATCTAATATCACTATCTTGACCTAAAAGGTAGACTTAATAGGGTTTCTTAGTATCAAATCCCTGAAGACAACCCGAGACAGGTTGGCAACTCATGGACCACTATCGTGCCACATGTCAAGCTCACATTCCATGATAATGACCCGCCATAAAAGCATTTCATACCTGCAACACAATGGCAATGACGTCCCTCCGCGGCGAGGCATAAGATGTACTAGCCTCTCAAATGCACCATGTGGCGAGGAGAACAACAGAATCTCCCTACCCACTACCATGGATGATCTCCAATTACCTATGTACCACATGGAAGGTCTTACACTAACCTCTAAAAGTATATAAAACCTATGTTCCTCGTCACCATGGGCCGACTTATCTCACCCCTTGCAAAAAAAAACCCTAAACGCAAGAAGTCCAAAGCATCAAGCCCATCTCCAATCACGACTATTCGTCAGTACTCCATTGTTGGAAGTTCGTTATTTAACTTGTTTAATTCGATTGTGTACTGTCATTCAAAAAACTAGCATAACAAAACAGTTAGATTCACATAGTTGACCCATATTCCACGTGCTCTGAAGTGGCCCATTGACCCCATTAAAAGCTGGAAAAATCACACAATTACATTAAAATGAAATAGATAAATTGATTTTTAGACACAGTCCAAACAGATTTTGAGAAATAGAAAATAAAGTCACCCGCCAAACTTCTCTAAAAAAATGTCAGATTTAAAAAGTCTTCAAAAGTCTTGGTCTCCAAATGTCTCAATCTGACATTTTTTCAAAATAAGTTTGAGCGTGTTTCTATTTGTCAAAACTGAAATTTTGTTTTTTTTATCAAATTTAGTATGCCATTTTAGACGTTTGACATAATTAACTCTTAAAAGAGCCCCCCTTTTAATAAAAGCATTGTCACTTTGCGTTGGATTTGATTAGGTAAATATCCTATAAATGGTTCAAATTCCAGTTATAATTTAACTGCTTCTTTTTTTCTATTTTTAATTATGATCAAATATGCGCACTTAATTTGGCTAAAAATCTCATTTTTTTTAATTCAGCAATGGAATAGGGATTTATGGGATATATACACATCAGAGGAAGAACAATATTGGGAGTCGCAAGTCCAAAGCTTGAAGCCTTTCCTAAACCATCTTAAGGTTGTAAAGATAGAAGGATTCTTAGAATGCGAAAACGAAGTTAGCCTACCAAGGTTTCTGCTCAAACATGGTAAGCATTTGCAAGAAATGACTCTTTGCACCGCACATTGCTACTACAAAGATTCTCTTCGTCGACAAAAGATTAGGTCGCAAATGATGGGTTTCTCTTGGGCTTCTTCCAAAGCCAAAATTGCCTTTCACTAATCTTCTTCACGTTCATCAATGTATTGTTCTATTTAATTTTGAATGTGATTATTGGTGTCCCCTTCTTTGAACTAGAATCCTTTTTGTTTCATTAGTTGTATTATTTTAGTTCATTAATTCAATTTTTTTTAACAGCAACGTGTTTATCCTAATCTAGATAATTATAAAAATAATGGGTATGGTCATGAAAAATGGCTTAATTCATCTCACAATAGATTGAAAACCTAGTCAGTGAATCGATGATCTTATAACTCATTGATAATTCTGGAATTAAATGCAACAGTAAGAGATCGCAAATTCTCGGTTAGAGAAAATAAAATGACTTATAAAAAAAAGCCTAGTTGGTGCACGTGAATTGATAGCCTAAGGTATTGAATTTCAGAATTTGAACTCAAAACAATTAAATATAAGAGCCAAACCTCTTTTGCCAGATAACAGATGAATTGGCAAAGTAACTACATCATTTTTAATGTCCTAAAGGTGGGATCTATAGAAGATATTGAGTTAAAAATTAATGATGCTGTTGAGTGAAGTGAAGGAAGGTGGAAGGGTGGAGGAGGAGCAAGATCCATGTTTTGTGTATAAAATAAATGAAGAAATGGATCACAGTCGCAGTTGGTGGGGGCAGAAATCGTTGAATTTTCTTTGATTTGTTGGATACAAATAAGACATGGGCTAGTATTCCACGTGCGTTATCAGGTAAGATTAATGGGAAGTGGTCACTAACGTAATCCATGAGTGGCAGGGACCAATGTCGGGACTGAGACACAAAGCTCGCTTTCAATGGAGTACTCTTTTTGTCAAATATTAGAACCCTCTTCTTATGATGTGACTCTCATGCTTAACATTATGTCAAAAACACCTTCTATATGATTTTTTTGGGGGGATGGGGAAGGAGGGTTTGTCAGAAATAGGAAACATCAACTTCACTCTCTTGTCTCTCTTGTCCGAAATCTGGACAAAAAGGACATGATATTGGCTAGACTTGAAATAAGAGTAAGATTACGAGGATGGCTGAAGTTGATCTCAATTACCGTACGGGAAAGTTACAGTCGTGTCTGTAAGATAATGGTTGAGATTTGATATGTTGAACCTTAATTTATCACAGCTATGCATTTTGACACATCAATTAATGAGAAAGTTGCCATACGTTGTAAAGCAAGCTTTTTCATCGATTGATTCATTAGATGACATGACCAAATGAATGACTAGGATGGATCAACATTGTAATATAAAATTCCAATTGTTAACATTGCTGCGTTCTCAAGATTCGAGTTCGAGCTCTGAAGGCGCAGCATCGTTGGTGATAGAGATCTCATCTTTCGAGGTGCCTATCAAATTCCCAAATTTAGATTAGTCTGGGTCTGTTAAATCCTCTCAGCTCGACTAGAGATAATTCATGATACGAGGTGCAATATTAAAAAAAAAAAGAAAAGAATTCCAGTTGTTACCGTATGACTCATATCCTATTTCTATTGACCGTTAACTGAAGCCAATTGAAGTTATTTAAGCTATTTCTTAGTTGTTGCTCATTAGTCATTAAAATGAATCAAAAAAAAAATCTTGTGGTTCCTAGTCATTTTGAAACTCAGTAACTATATTAGTAGTAGGCTTGCATCTATTGCAAGATGATACATATTTGAATTCTGTCAAGCTATTTCTTCGGATGATACTACAATGAGAACTCCATAAAGGAGTAATCATTAATGATTTCTTTAGTAAATTAAGTAACTGAAACTAATATTAAGTAACTTCAGCAACAATTAAATAATAATAATGGTTACTTAATTTATTACAAAATTAAGTAACCGATCAAAATTAACTACTGATCAAAATTAACTAACCAATAATCAAATTAAATAATGACATCCTAAATTAAGTAATTTTTGGAGTTACAATTAAGTAACAACCCCCTAAAATTAACTAACTGAGCCTGAAATTAAATAACTCGAGTCCTTAATAAATATTGCTTTATAGAGTTCTCATTGGAGTACCACCCTCTTCTTTCTGTTGAAGCTTTGTAAAATTTTTAGTAAGGATTTTGTTGATGGAATTTTCAATTTGGACTGTATAGTTGTGAAAGAAGGAGGAGAAATCTAACTTTGGAGTTGGTTTTCAAATGGGGTTAGAGATTTTAACGTGAGTACTGATTTTTGATGATAAATGTTTTTATGTGGCAATTTTATGCTTAATTATTTGGCGTTTTTCAGGTGTTAATTTAATAGTGTCACATAGGATTATTATCTATCACAAAAAAAATTATTTATAAAAGCCACTAACTAATGTTTACAAGGAATAAATATTGTTATGACTTTTTTCAAAGAAAATTATATACTAAGTCCATTAATTGCATGATTTCACTGTTGGAAACATACACTAGCTTAATTGTCACTGTTATTTTTGCAGCATTCTGAGGACGTCTTAACTGTATGATTATTATTTGATTTGCTTGAATGGAGTAACATTACTCAGAAAAAAAGTGTTTTTTAAAATTTTATCTTTAAATTCTCCAAAAAAGCCTGCCGTTGATAGAAAGCAATGAAGAAATAACGCAAAGTGGCAAGTCAAAAATAGAAAAGCAAGAAAATATTACCATAAATATTATTGATGCCAACTTTAACAAGAAAGCAAACATAGCTTAATCTACTTTCGTGGTTACACTTACAACCAAAGACATTAATTGATTACCATATCCTGATCAAACTTTAATTTAGTTTTTAAGCAGACCCATTTACAGTACATGAGCATTTAATTTTGGCTCAATAGTTACATTAATATCAATTATTGAGGTGTCTCGCTTAATTATAATTCAATGCTACTATTCATTTATATTTGATTGCACCATTGCTTACGACCAGGAACCCATCTGGGACATTTTGGACTGAAATAGTTTGACAAAACCCTGGAATTAAGTAGCTCTATAATGGGTGCATATTTCACACACCTTGGAACCTTGTACTGATTTATTGAAGCACCTTGGCTTAAAGCATAGTCCATTAGCTTATCAAATGTTCCTGTCTGCACAATTCTTATCTCCACAGGACCAATGGACTTGTCCGAAACTCGGCACTGCCGGTACACACTGTTGAGTGATTCTTCAACAGCTAAGCAACAGTCTTCGAAGACTGATTGAGTAATTGGGGTGGCTCCGCCGTGTACGATCTCCCAGAAAAGGACGTAGTGGCCTGGAATGTTTGATGTATCTGCATAACTTGTGTATTCTGATAGTGATGCATCAAATGTCAGAAGATTGTTCGCAGCGTTCGCCACCGCGTTTTGTAGCTCAACTTCATTGGTTTTGTCAGAATCAATGCTCAGGACAACATTCTTTCTGCACAAAAAGCTGAATTGCGGGGCCTTGTTCTTGAATCCCGTGACCCGGAGTAGGTCACCAACTCGGTAACGATAAAGACCTACATATAATGGAAGAAAACAAATAAAAGTTGAATTAGTACCTTGTTCTTATCTCGGTTCAAGTCAGTTTACAAAACTGTCTCCACCAATGGAACAAAATACCTTTATAAGTACATTGAAGTAAATGCAGTTTATTAAACTGACTTAAGTTTAAACAATTGCAGATAAAGATTGCGTACCTGCATAAGTTGTGAGAACAAGCTCGTATTCTTGTCCTACTTTGACATCAACAAGATCAACCAATTCTTGATCTTCCTTCTCATTGAGGGTTGTTGGATTAGCAAAGGAATGAGTGACTCCATTCTTTCTGTTG